>JAANDH010000144.1:1591-68008 GCA_011799765.1 Nymphaea thermarum | reverse complement strand
GAACAAGAGAAAGTCGTCAGCATACTGAAGGGTGGAGAAGTTCTGTAGGTGGGAGAGCGAATGGGGTGTGAGGAAGCCAACGACCGATGCGTGATGAAAAAGCGCAGAAAAACTCTCAGCAACCATGTTGAAGAGCAAGGGCGATAATGGGCAACCTTGACGGAGGCCACGTTCGAGACTGAAGAAATCGCCACACTTCTCATTGAAGGAAACCGCAAGCTGGGCCCCAGTGACGAGCGACATAACCCACTGTCTGAACGAGAGAGAGAGAGAGAGAGAGAGAGAGAGAGAGAGAGAGAGAGAGTTTATATTTAAAGTAGTTACTTATTTCATTTATATTTATTTTTCGGCATTCCACCAATACCACCGGTGGTGGAAAACCAGTAAGCCCTGATTGTCACCTTTTGTGTCAGTGACGGCAACTATCCCACCAGCATCTCAAAGAAAAAATTAAATTATTCACCAGAAATGATCTGAGAAATAAGACAGCACTCCCTTAACTTTCTTCAAGCTTGAAATTTGTCCCCTCGCTAGTTGAACAAAACTCTTGCTGCTTACCACAAAAAACATCACAGAGGGAGAGGAAGTGATGACTATAATGCGCCACCCTTACGAAAGAGATAGAGAGAGAGTATTTCTAGCCTAGGCACTTGCACATGTTAAATCCACTCATTTTAATTCTATTACACAGGTTAAGTCCACTAATTAATTATGTCTTTGTTGATTACTCAGCGGAGCTACTGCAGCACAAAGATCATTTCTATTAACCTTTTCGATTTGCTTTGTTCAATGCCGTTATGTTTGAAAGCCATTACTGCTGTCTATTTAAAATGATGAAGAGCCTTTCGAGAAGTTGACCTCCAAGTGGTTCGAGATATGAATTTAAAACTTGGATATTATGTATATATACTTATTTTCAAAAAGCAAGATCTGGCACTTCGCTGACGATTGATCCAATAAGAGGGATCAACAAAATGAGGGTTTTTAAAATGTAAATCTAATAGAAACAGACGAGTTCCGGTACATATGACTAGATCCATCCTTGGTTACAAACTGGAGGTAATTACGCCAATAATCAGGGGCGGAGGGAGACCCGGGCCCGCCTGGGCCATGGCCCGGGTGATCATATTAAAAAAATTAGTTTTTTTTACTCTGGCCCAACCCGCATATGAACTTGGCCCGACCCGAGATGGTCTTGGCCCGACCCTTCTTTCGTCCCTTTCTCTCTCACTCACTCCGTGTGTGCCCTACCCTGTCCTTTCGCCCCTCTATCTCCGGTTCAGATGGTCCCCTCCTCTCTGACCCCTCTTTCTCCCGCTTGCTCCGATGGTCTCCTCTGGCCCACAACGGTAGAAGATAGCAGGGCCCTTTCTCTCACAGTCTCACGCCCTCTCTCTCGCTGGCTCCTCTTTCTCTGCCCTGGCCCACAATCACACACGCTCGCTCCTCTTTCTCTGCTCTGGCCCACAATCACACATCTCGCTAGATGCTAGCTCCTCCTTCCTGGCTCACTGGCTGCCCTGGCCCACACCACAAATCCACAATCACAGCTCTCGCTAGTCGTTGCCGCTGGCTCCTTCTCTCCCTGCCCTGGCCTGGCCAGCTGGCCCACAATCTGTTGCTTGATTTTGGAGACTGATGAAGCAGGGTTTGGGAATTTCTTCTTGGTTGTTTTGATCCAGATAGCACATATGAGGAGAGAAATCAGATAAGGCAGCGCAGGAGGTACTCTAGTCTATGTTTCTTATCTACACTACAGTAATTTCTTGAAAAAGTTTAGAGGATATTTCTTCAAGTGAAGCGTTGCAAACATTAGACAAGTAGAATTCTTCGTGTGGAATGTCATTTTGGCATTCTGACTCTCTGAGGTTACCATCAGAATGCCAAGAAAGGGTGCTCCACATTTGGAATGCCACAGATGACAGAACAAATACTCCATGTAATTTGTGGAGCATCCGTTTTGTTTGATGCAAGTGCAGCCCCTCTTGGGGCTTTGCTCATTGTTCCCCACGTTTCTGCCATTCCAGGAACAGAAAATCAAATGTTCTTCACAATTCAATTCTTTTGTCATGAAGGTTTGACTACCTAGAGATTAGTAAGAGATTCAAAACTGCCTCTGCATTACTTTTTTCCTTAAGCTACGCTGCTACAGTACCGGCTCATGAGAAAGATGGCTCCCAAAAAGTATCCTCCACAAGGTCATGGTTAATGAAGATTGCAAATGGCTGGAACTGGTATACGGATTTTGCCATTTTGGCGGTACCAAATTTAGCTTCATTAAACCATATTCTAATTTACCTGTCAAATTAAGATCCAACCATGAACCATGGGCAACCCTCATCTGTTTATGACATTTACAGGCGATGAAATCCATGCCTTAGTGCAGTCCGCTAGAGGCAGATGTCAATCTTACCTATTTCCTTAGTTCCATTGGTTTAAACACGGCAGCTTTTGTAGAAGTACAGTTCCTCTTTTATCAGACTTTGTCCATTAATGATCAAGTCGTAGAGCTATCATCTTCTTACGAACAATGGATGCTTTCAAGTTTCAGAGGATCATAAATACTAGAAGTCAACAAATTTACTGCATAATTTTAGTACTTGAGGAAATTTACAAACGCTCTCTTCTCTTGACGTAGTTTGTGATGTGTGGAACGCGTAGTATGCAACCCAATTTGATTTCCTAATTATTACTTTCTTATAGTGCTTGGCCTGCTCTCGTTGTGTATAAAGGTGTGGGAGCCCAAACCAGAGAGGTGGACAAGCAGTAGTTCATCTGCACAATGGTAATTTGTTCATTAACTTGCATTGTTCAATGCATAAAGATGGGAATTATTTGCAATAGCTATCTTGCGATAAACCCTCTGGTAATACATACCTTGCCACCACCATCACAATGGAATGATCTATCTGCAGGTCCATGAGAGTGGAAATTAACATCTACAAGAAATTGGCGGGGTCTGACACAGTGGAGATCAAATCACCAACTACTACTTAACAAAGTGACATGAGGGTATGGCCATTCATTACTTGCAAGTTGAAAGTGTACAATCAACAATACATTGACCAGGCCGATAGGCTAAAATGTCCGGTTCATACTGTTGAATCTAAGAGTTCACGGCTAGAAATTTTTAGATCAGAAGTTGAGAGCATTCTGTACCGCAACCTTTTGATTTTTGAAGAGAGTAGATCCACTATGCCAAGCCAACAAGGGAAAGGTAGCTTCCATTTTCAGTTTTCTTCTCCTTTCTATTTTTCTAATTTTCTGCTGCATTGACTTTTTTCTTTTACTTCTCAAAGTTGTGTACTGTGCAGGTGAAGCAAGCCACATCATTAAATAGAAGCACAAGCATCCCTCAACTGGATGAAAGAGATTCATTTTTAGAACAAATTCGAGCCAAGGTCCTTAAAGCTGTGTATTGATTTATAATGTTTGTACAGTTATAAACTTATAATATTAGATATATAACAGTTATATTCTACTTAACATCTGATATTTGTTTATAATTAGGACGGATGCCATACATAAATTTGTAATGCTTGCATCTTAAATTCGTAATGCTTACATCATAGATTCGTAGTGCTTGCATCTTAAATGTTGTCAATAAAGTCGGAACCCCTTTGGGATCCTTGGACTTGAGGCACTTTGAGGATCTTAAATCCATACTTTTGAAATCTATACATGTTTGGTTCCCTTGGATCCTTATTGGAGATGGAGGCTTCTCAAAAATGAAATACCATGTTTGAGAAGCCCCTGCTAGACTAATCCTTATTAGGTTTGCATTAATATGTTCTTCAATTTTGTATGTTCACATTTTTTTTATTGTTTGGCATCATGAGATCTTCATATGTTGTTTGCATTGTGCTATGTTTATTGGGTTTGTATATATCTAAAATGTTTAAATGTTATTGTATATTTTAAATTTCGGGTTTTTCATGCTAGTTTATTGAGAAGAAGATGAAAAATATTCAAGATTATTTCAAGAAAAAACAAATTATTGATCAAGAGAGAGAGAACCAAGACGTATTTGTTTTAGGTAAGTAACATGTTTTGATTTTGGGGTTTATAGATGTATTTGTTTGCTATATTTTGAGCTCTGATATTTGTATGTCCACCTTATGCTCACTGTTTACACTTACGCCACTATAATAGAAATAGAGCACCTTATCTGTTGAGGACAGATCGCGCTTTGTGTTAATGACACAAGCAATTATTAAATGTGTCGTAGGACAGGTCGCGCTTCACGTTCATGGTGTGGGCAATTATATACGACATATGTTCAGTTTTACTATCCTGTGGTTTGCAAATATTATCTAAAATGTATAAGTATATAATAATAATAATAATAATAATAATATATTATATTATATTATATTATAGTTCATTGGATTGTTTGGCCCGCCCCTGAAAAAAATCCTGCCTCCACCCCTACGCCAATTGGTCTCTCGAAAAGTCCGCAATGACATGAAAGAAAACATGTCACAATTTCATTCCCCGAAATGAAAGAACAATATATATAATAGAATGAAAAATTAGGGAATCGTCAGTTCTGTTTTGATGAGTGTTAGATCACGGCACTTTAATTAATGGATGTACCATAAGAGCAAGGGGAGAGCTTCAGACCTCTTGTGAGTATTTTTAACCTCCTCCTGGATTCCAAAATTGTTAGTAACATTTGTCCACTTTACCACTTTTCTTATGGACATAATCTCGGAAATTGAATGTAATCCACTTCTTTAATTAGCATTTTTCTAAAGTTCAACATTCCTTCTTCGGAACATGGGAAACATTCGTGTTTCAGTTCACCAAACAGCATCAACAGGTCCTTTTTTGAGAGATAAGAAAGCGTTCATAAACTAAGCAAATTCAACGGCTGCCTGCGGTGCTTAGAAGATGGAAGTGGCAGAGGACCAGAGGACCGACTGAGCGCACTGCCCGACCCCCTCATCCAGCTCATCCTTTCCTTCCTCCCCACGAATGAGTCTGCGAGGACGAGCGTCTTGGCCCGAAGGTGGCTCCATCTCTGGACCTTCATCCCCAACCTCCATCTTGAACTACGTCGTTGCAGGGACATTCATAAGGCTAGAACCAACAACCGGCAATTTAGGACCAAGTGTTGTATTAGACCTTCCGTCACTCTCAATTCAGATAGATGTATGGAATTGAGGGAGTTGAAGGCTTTGCAGTTGGAAAGCATAGGAAGCTTGGGCACATCTAAACAGAACTGCTCACCGCGCATGGAGACAGAATATGGTCGGAGAACAAGCTCATGGAGGCCGTCGTTTGAGAAGATATGCCAAACCCATCTCTCTAGCTTCGCCTCCACCAGTGGATCATCTGCGCAAATTTGCAACCGAAGAATCCGTAACGGCGGGAGCCGAAACAGGAGACACCGGTCGACCATCTTCTCAAACGACGGCCTCCATGAGCTTGTTCTCCGACCATATTCTGTCTCCATGCGCGGTGAGCAGTTCTGTTTAGATGTGCCCAAGCTTCCTGTGCTTTCCGACTGCAAAGCCTTCAACTCCCTCAATTCCATACATCTATACCTGAATTGAGAGTGAGGGAAGGTCTAATACAACACTTGGTCCTAAATTGCCGGTTGTTGGTTCTAGCCTTATGAATGTCCTTGCAACGACGTAGTTCAAGATGAAGGTCCAGAGATGGAGCCACCTTCGGGCCAAGACGCTCGTCCTCGCAGACTCATTCGTGGGGAGGAAGGAAAGGATGAGCTGGATGAGTAAGGGTGGGTGTCCGGCCGGGTTTGGGCCCGGAAAATCCCGGGCTGGGTTTGGGCTGAAAAAATCCCGGGCCCGACAGTGGAAGCGGGCCGGGCTCGGGCCAGATAGGCCGGCCCGGTCGACCCGTTTCCTTCCCTCTTCCCCTTCCCCTCTCGCCGGATATGACAAAGCCAAGCGAAGGGCACCGCCGCCATCCCCAACAAATGGCCGGACCTCTTCACCAATACCACTAACGAGGAAAAAGCCGACGATGCCGTCAAGCCCTTCCCTGTCGTCGCCAAGCGCCGACTCTCCTCTGGTAACGACAACAAAACCCTTCTTCTCATGCTCCTTCTGCGATCTATGTCATTTTGCTGCTACTCCCTTTTTTCTTTGTTCCTTCTAAGAGTGTATGGTGGTGTTGTGAAATGAAACGGAGGAGCGTGGGAGGAAGAGGAGGACCCGAAGCCGAAGCGGAAGAGGAAGAACTTAGAACCTCTACAGGGGATACGACAGAGACCGTGGGGGAAGTGGGCGGCAGAGATCCGCAACCCAAGGAAGGGCGTGATACGACAGAGACCATGGGGGAAGTGGGCGGCAGAGATCTGCGACCCAAGGAAGGGCGTGAGGGTGTGGTTGGGGACGTTCAACACCGCCGAGGAGGCTGCCCGCGCCTACGACGCCGAGGCTCGCAAGATCAGGGGCAGCAAGGCCAAGGTCAACTTCCCAAGCGAGATCTCCACCCCTCGCAAGATTATGTGTGTACAACAATTTGTTTCCTCAGTTTCTTAATATTTTGGATTCAGCGGTTCACAACAATTATTTTTTTTTTAAATTCATAAATTCAGCTTGTTAATATTGGCAATGACACCTATAGAACCTTTAGTTTCTTTATCTTTTGGATTGTAAGGTGTATAGCAATTATCTTCTTTCCTAAAATGACACTTGTAGAACCCTTAATTTCCTTATCTTTTGGATTGTAGGGTTTATAGCAATTATCTCCTTTCTTAAAATTCAGCTTACTAACATTGGCAATAACACCTATATAGTTTATTAGGGATGGAGGCAGGGGCCTTGTTCTCCCTCAAATTTTAAAAAATTCGAAAAATTATATGCAAATTTTAAAAAATTTAGTTTAATGTAATAAAAGATTTGAAAATTTCTATTTCAGCTCATGTTAAAATTTTGAAATTATAGTTTGATTCCTGCAACGAAAAAAACTGGTGTCGATTGCATGTTTTTCATCTTGAGTTGGATTCTTTTTCTTCGGGAGAGGTTTGATAGCCTTAGATTTGTAGATTGACCTGCCATGTTTTCGCAAAAGATCCACGATAAATAAAACCCATGGTTCATTAAACTATATATATATATATATATATATATATATATATATATATATATATATATATATATATATATATATATATATATATATTTGTGTGTGTGTATGTGTGTGGAGAGAGAGAGGGGGAGAGAGCTTGTAAAGCAGAGCCTTTTAACAAAAAAATTACCACACTTCAAAAGAAAAAAAAGACTGGCTCACAATAACATGGCCTAGTTATTTTATTAGAGTAAGATTGAGAAAGGGAGTAAGACTGCGTTGAGGGTTAATACCCAGTGTAGTCATTGCAGGAACCATGCAACTTCCACCATGGTTTTGATCAGAATATTTCTTGTCACCTCAGCGTGTATCATGTTCGACGGTGTTTTGCCTGGCAACATGCAGAAATTGGCATAAAATATTCACAGGAAAAAAGGTAAGATCCTGCAAGAGGATGGCATGGATGGCATAATGAAGATCGCGCTCTTTTCTTTATTAACTTTTCTAAGTTGGTTTAATTACGACCTGCTTGTGTCTTTCTTAGCTGTACGAAAGCCATATTCTCACAAGTTATTGGCCTTCTAACTACACATTCGTCGTAGTCAAATTGTCCAAATTGGTTCTATACTTAAAAAGTCACAATTATAATCTAATTTATAGATATGATTTTATATGGGTCCCAAGAACCCAAAATTTTAAAAACAAATCAAAGGTTTAAGTTTATTGTGTCATAAAACCCGACTTTGGTCTTTTTTTTTCTCTCTCTCTCTCTCACCTACTTGTTATCTTCATTTTCCCTTAACAACAATTATAAATGATAAAATTATAGATCCCATAAACATAGAAAAATGAGATCGATTCCATATATATTATAAAGGTGGTGGATTTCACAATTGCTCTTTTATATATATATATATATATATATATCCCTGGCTGCCTTACATTTGACTGGCTCCCTACTTGGACTCGAATTAAATAATGCAAGAACACTTCTTCTTTTTTTTTGTCACCCAAATGCAAAGGGATGTATATGGTTTGGGTTCGGCTTAGATTGAACTTTGATGAAATTTGACTTGGATCGAACCTTTTGTGATCAGATTCAGTCTCCGTTTGCGATTCTATGTTCAAAACTGAGTTTGCATTTTTATCATATCCCAATTGGATATTGGACTGGGATTTGAAATTGGCTATGAAGCTCCTTATCAAATCCCAATCTGATTAGCAATTGGATCTATATTTCTTTATCAGATTTGTTCATCTTGCCCAGTTACATTCTCAAATTATGAAGCTGCATTCCGGGCCAACTCTAACTTGATCTAGTCCGGGATGGATTTGTTCATTTGTCTCTTTCTCTTTCTCTTTCGTTCGATCTCCTTGGAGATGGATTGTTTATATATTTTTTTTCTTCCACTTTTTTCTTATTTAAAGACTATTTTAACAGAAATCATGTTTAGATTCAAGTTGTTTTAATAAAAAATATTAATTTTTTTATTATATTCTCATGCCATGGGGCCATTCATTTTTATTCATTTTTTTTATTACAAAAACACCATTAAGTTCTAACAAATGATCAATTTAGGATATGTTTTGCATCAAATTCTTAAGAATCAATAAGGTCATATTGCGGAAAAAAAATTCAAAATCAGAGACTTTGATTTTATCCCTAACTTTAGGTGTCTAGTTGTTATCAACTTATATATATATATATATATATATATATATATATATATATATATATATATATATATATATATATATATATATATTTATTTATTTATTTATTTATTGAATGAATGATGAATCTGACTATTCAGCTGTCTTACCAAGACTATTCATGTACGAATGATGAAAGAAAAAATAAAAATAAAAAAATATGAATGAATAGTAGATGCCTTTTTCTCTTCCTTTTTTTTAACTGTTGGATTCATTAGATAGTTGACTTTAAAAAGCAAAAGTCAACATTTACTTTTCTGCTATTTTATATATAATATATATAGAAACATCTTTCCATGCACAAAGTCTAGCCGAGCACTTGTGTTTGTTCATCTTAGCCATCGATCTAAAAAAGATCAAGCGGCTGCGATTTTTTTGTTCATTACTGTCTCTCTCTCTCCCTGTTACGGCTTTCCCTCTCCACGTCTCTCCCCCTTGCCCTCTCGTCTCTCCCTCTTGCCCTAAGCGGGTGCCTAAGCGTCCTAACCCTACGGATGTCACCTACTTTCGTCTGATTTTCATCTTAAGCACACCATATAAGATTATTGCTAAGTTGTTTTCCTTACGGCTTGCACCTGTTATGTCTTCTATCGTTAACCCTTTCCAGGTTGCATTCATCAAGGGTCGGCATTTGCAGGACGCAGTTGTCCTCACCAATGAGGTTGTTCACTCCATATACTGTTTGTGTCTTCCTTCTTTCATCCTTAAGTTGGACATCTCTAAGGCCTTTAATTCGGTTAGTTGGAAGTTTCTTTCTGACATCCTCACCCGCCTTGCATTTGGTCTGTCATTTAGAAAGTGGATCTTTTCACTTGTCACTGGGGCCCAGCTAGTTGCCTCATTCAATGGGTTGTGTGGCGATATATTTTGTCTTGGTCGTGGCCTCCATCAGGGCTGTCTGTGATCGCCGTTGCTCTTCAACTTAGTTGTCGAGTGCTTTTCTGTTTTATTTCATCATGTTGTGGTCGTTGGCTTCCTCACACCGCATTCACTCCCCCACTTATAGGCTTTCTCCACCCTTCAGTATGCTGACGACTTTCTCCTGTTTGGCACTGCTTTCCGCCAACAGATTGTGAGAACTTGACTTATCCTTCGGGTTTTTTAGGTCATTTCGGGTCTGTCTATTAATTTTTTCAAATGTCACATTTCCCTCATTTACGCGGATCCTGTCAAGGTTTTCTTGCGGAAGCTTGCTTTGGGTGTAAGGCTGCTGGGTTACCTATGGACTACTTGGGTCTTCAGATTATGTTGTCGTCTCCTGCACCCTCCTTTTGGAATAGAGTGGAGCAGAAGCTTGTTGTTCGCCTTCAGTGTTGACAGAGAAAACTGCTCTCTTCCCCCGGTCGTATTACTTTTTCTAAGCACTGTCTTGTGTCTATCCCCCTCCATGTTCTGGCGGTCTTTCAACCTCCTATGGTTGTTATGAAAATGTTTGACAAGATCATTCGCAAATTTATCTGGGATGGTGATAGGCCTTTGAATCTTCTTGCGCATTGGGATATGGTTGTCCTTCTGCGTCTTCTTGGGGTTGCTGGAATTACCAACCTTAATCGGGCTTGTGAGTCTTCCATGTGTTCTTGGTGGTGGCGTTTGGCAACTGAGCACTCTCCCATCATCCTTTTCATTTGCTTCAAGTTTGACCTGTCTTCCCCTAATTGTTAGACAACTTAGACTACTTCCATCTCTCACACCTCTCCCTCTCGCTTTTGGTGTGACCTGTTTTTTGTCCTTTCTCTTTTCCTCCGCCTTACTGACCTGCCATCGTTCGCATCTCCATCTTGGCCTCTTTCACCTTCTCGTGGATTCACTTTTTCTTCTTGCTACCTAGCCTCCTTTGGTTCTTCTGTGGCGTCGTTTCCACCCCGATCCCTTTGGTCTCCTAACCATTGGTCTCCTCGTGCCATTGTTTTTGTTTGGCTTCTTCTTGCTGGCCACATCAACACTTTTGACCACTTGAAGCGCCTTGGCATCAGTTTAGTTAACCAGTGTCTCCTTTGTCTCGTCGCGGCTGAATCTCGGAACCACATTTTGTCATTTCTTCTTTAGTGTTCTTGCCTCTTCTTGGCCTTCCCTTGTTAGTAGCTTTCTATACTCACCCTCTATTCGACTTTTTTTTTTCTCTTCTGCCCTTCCCGCCGCCTGACTGTTTCTTGTGGTCGTGTCTAGAGGTTGTGGCTCATTTCAGCATGGTGGCACATTTGGAAAGAGCGCAATAACAGAGTCTTTAGGAGCACCTTCTCTTCATCGGAGTCTGTGGTTCGTCTTGTGCAGGAGGGATATACATTTTGTCATTCGGCTACAACGTCATCCTTCGTCTGCGGCTGGGTGATTGTGCCGCTTCGTCTTCCCACTCTCTACTCATCCCTCTTATTTTGTTTTACTGTGTGTTGTATAGGCCTGGGCATCGGGCCGGGCCGCCGCCGGGCCGGCCCGGTCGGACCCGGGTTCGGGCCAGGAAAAACCTGGCCCGGGCCGGGCCCGATAGGGCGGCCCGGCCCGGCCCGACTCCCGCCCTCACTCTCCGTCGACCGTCCCCCGCTCCCCTCCCTCTCCGCCTTTTTTCTTTCTCATTTCGTCCGCACGATTTCTCTCTCTTCTCTCGAACATTCTCCGCAAGGGTTTCGCTCGCCGCGCCTCCATCGCCGTTGCTGCTCGTACCAACGCCGCCGCTGCCGCGAGAAAGGCGACGTCCTCTGCTTCCTGTTGGGAGGAAGATTCCCGGAGCCGCTGTCCGATGACCAGCGAGGAAGCCCTTTTCCACCAGATTCGGGTTTGGGGTCGCGGCTAGGACGATGGCCAGCGAGCATCTCTATGCTATCAACTCGAGGGAGACGATGATGAGCATATGCACCTCATGAACCCTCTCTGTTGGGGTTTGGGTTGACTGGCGACCTCCTCTTCATTTCTGTCGGCAGTGACCTCCTCTTCATTTCTGTCGGCAGTGACAGAGGAGTTTATTAGGTCAGAAATGGAGCAGCGACGGGTTCTCCAGCTGCGACGGTAGAGAGAAACAACAACAGCTCCTCCAGCTGCGGTCTCTTTGCGTGCGAGAGGGAGATGGGAGCGGCATCAGCCTGCGTTCTCTTTGCGAGGGAGAGGGAGGGCGGGCCGGGCCGGGCCGGGCCGGGTCCGGGCTGGGCTGAGCGGCCCGACGGGCCGGCCGGGCCGGGCTCGGGCCGAGACCCGAACTATCGGGCCGGGCCCGGGACGGGCTGAGCGGCCCGATGGGCCAGATCGGGCCAGCCTTTATCGGGCCGGGCCGGCCCGGCCCGATGCCCAGGCCTATTCTATATTTCGTCTTTTTATTTATGTTTTGCGTTTGTTATTGTAATTGGAGAACTTCTTGTCCCCAAATTTTGGTATAGAATGTTATTTTATCGGCTCTCTTCTCTTCCTCTTGCCCTCTCGTCTCTCTATATCTCTTTCTGATGCATCTTAATTTCTCCCCTTTCATGATTTGAGAAGGAAGGGCTACCAGCAGCCTTCCAGCCATCGGGCTCTCCTTCAGTTGGTTGGCTGGTGGGTCACTCCTGCCCACCGGTGGAAGGAGCCGATGGCTGGATAAGGACCAAAGCCTTCGATTTTGATTTTTAAAGTGTTTTTTTTTTTTTTTTTGCAATATGACCTTATGATCTTAAGAATGAGTTGATGCAAGACATATCCTAAGCAAATTTTATTGCAAGTAATATTTGTTTAAGATAAATACAAGAGCTCAAATCTTCCAAACATCTTGAGCTCTGTCTGATCATGGACAACCTAATGCATTAAGTTCAATGTGACTAAACACACGGCCTGATGCAATTGCATTGGACAGTGTGCTGTGAAAGGCCAAAGGATTATTTCGTCCAAAATTTGGACGAAAAAATCCACAATTCATATTATATATATATATATATATATATATATATATATATATATATATATATATATATATATATATATATGTGTGTGTGTGTGTGTGTGTGTGTGTGTGTGTGTGTGTGTGTGTGTTAGAAAAAAAAAATTGGTAAAATTTGCTGAACCATCACTAAAAACCCCTTGCAAGGAAAACAATAACAATTGTTTATGGTAGAGCCACAATTTCTAGTGTTTTTAATGATGGGTTTTTGTGTTTTGTGGCAGCAGATTTGTAACATCTAGTAACCAAATGATTTCAATATATATATAATATATTTACTGTTATAAAAATAGTTATTGGTTTTATTTTGTCACAAGAATAATTTGTTGCTTTCATGTTGTTACAACAAAATATTTGTTGTTTATATTTGTCACAAAAAAACAAAATGTTAAGTACAATTATATTTTGTCAGATGTTCTAGATTGAACTCTTTTAAAACCAAGAATATTTGACACAATATAGGCCGATGCCTTCAGCCAACCCCTTATCTCTTTAGGGTACAGGGCCTATTTTCAATATCTGTTATACTTCAATTTGCACGTCAATGGCCCTCTTTTACAGCACAAATGATTGATATCACGAGGATTCAAAACGAAAACTAACAGCCTACCAGCCTCAGCCCCGAGTGTTGCACCAATTTTTTTGTGTCCGTTAAAGTTGAAATCGACCAGAGTAAAATAATAATGGGATAGTGGATACTCAGTTGCAGAGCAAGGAAATGTCTTTAGGTATACACAATAAATTGGGAGGCATGCAACTTCTCCAGATCTGCTGCTAAGAAATTAACCTCAGCTTTAATGACCACAAAAAATTGGCTATCAAAAACGAAAATGTTAAAAGCCAAAAAGAAGGCTCCGTCAGCTTAATATTCAGTGTTACACAGATCTTTACCATGCTAACAATCATCAATGCAGGTCCACTGGTTCAGAATGAATGGCTGCTGTGCGCATCCATTAAGGGAATGGCATAAGTTAATCTCGCTTGAGCTTCACAAAGATTTGTTTGCAGACTGATACTGTTATATGGATGAGCACGCCCATTGCCAACGCCAATCCTACCGAACATAAAGACAAGGATAAAAGGAGTAAATTAAAAAGAGTAGACGGAATGCATAATCGGTTGGGTCATTAGGGAGATGTCTTTGCTTAGGAACAAGTGGGCATGCATATGTGTGTGTGCGTGTGTGTGTGAGAGAGAGAGAGAGAAAGAACTCAAAGCCCAGTTCCAAGCCAAAACAAATCTGGTTCGGCTGCTAAAGTCAGATTCTTGTTTTATTCTGCTATGAAATTTCCATACTTTGAGCCCAAAAAAAAAGGTTTATGTTGCATTCTTCAATAATATATTCAAAGTGGCAATCGTTAAAATTTACTCGTAACATGCAAGTGCATTTCAATTTATATATTTGAGATGGGTTTATCAACACGAAGATGTTTACCTAACAAAGATGTATAGAACACAATAGCAAAGCAGTGCCGAGAAAGCCAAGGAAGATCAACTTCAAGAGAACAGTGGTGCTTGTGGGTTCCTGCTGTCGGTTGGGTTCGGTATGTGCCTCCAGGACGCAGATCTGATAAAAGTACTTTTATATTGTTAACAGGATCTCCATTCACATCTCTCAACTCAATTTTTAACGATACAGGAGCAGCATCCCAGTCTATCTCAATGGCACCAAAGTTTGGTTTAGCTGCACACAGTAAATGTCAAATGACCACTTCACGTATGAAATAAATGCATAAAGAAAAATATGAATTCAGATCAACAATGGAAAAGTTCGCCCCAATGAATTAATGAGGACAAATGAAGAGTCTAGTGAATCCTACCAAAGGTTTGGAAATAAGCCGATGAACCACCAACAAAGGATTTCTCACTAACAACAAAGTGCAAGTACCAGCAACCATGACACGTTTAATAAGACAAAGTTTGTCCAAATCTCTTGAGAGGTTCTTGTGCTTCATTAGTTGACTTGGTGTCCAATTTCAGTATAAAAACTAATTAACAAGAGCATTTTCATACACAAAAAGTTATATAGAATCTAATATTTCTCCTACATGTGTGAACATCAGCTTGTAATATAACTTACCATATGTGCATGATCTATAGCGACAATCTTCTCCGTAAATCCTCATGGTACTAGGCATTAACCATGCCATAAACCTCACTAACAAAGAAAGTGAATGGGGGATCGCCCGCTCAACAGATTGTGTAAGCCCGCTTGAGGTTACATCATAAAGAGGGTATCCAGTGCCACAGTCATATCGTGTAATCTCTCCAAAATGGACATCCCCACTTATGAAGAACACCCCACTTCTCTGTCCAATGTTCAAAAAAAGGTCCTCAGTTATATGGAAATGTAGGAACTTGCCAAACTCTTTGAGCACTAGGCTTTGAAACTTTTTTGCCACAAGAAAGTTTTAGCTTTAAAATTTAAAAAGCCCCATCCAAACATAAGAGCATGAAAAGAGATGCAGAGAAGTACTTAAAATTTCAAAGCTCATAAAAAATCAGCTGTCCCTTTAGAAAAAGGGGAGTCTGCAAAACTCACATTGCTATCTGCTATAAGCTTGAAAAGCCTTGCTCTCTCCTTCGGGAAACGTGCCCATGATTCAAGATCAAATAAAGGGCTTCCAACAGCAGTCAAGTTTGAAATAACCTAAAGAAAGTCAAACAAAACATAAACCAATAAAACCAGACAAGCACTAGCTATAAGAGTTGATAATATGAGCAGAAAACATATATGTTCGTACTTTGAAATGGAATCCTATAGCATAACTGGATCAGCATCAGAGGCATAAAATATGATTTAACATACAAAAACCAGAGGGAAGCCCCATTTGGACACCTCTGATGCATTATGTGTGCAGGAAAGGTTGCTCCATACACTTTCTAACCTGCCTTGACAGAACAAGAAAAGAAAAGGAGGGAAAAGGGGGAAAAAGAGCTGAACAGGGATAAATAGAAGAAGATGGTGAAAATGACAACAGGTAAAACCAAATATGAGAACAAGAACAAAATAAGGGCCAATACGAGCCTAGTGATGGGGGTTTTCCTTGGCCTATCATAAGACATCATATAATAGAAATGCCAAACACTCTATGATCCTGACATGACTCTAGCAGGGTAGTGGACTGTTAGCAGCCACCTGCTAACTACCTAGTCCCCACAAACTCACTCACACACACTGCCCTAACCCAGTTAGAGCAACCCCCTCACCAGAGGAGAGACCTCATTTCATCGATAACCCTAATGACCCCCACAATTCCCTTATTTATAGTAATCTTCTGGGTCAGTCCAGTATACCCGATACAGACCTGATTCCTGGTCCAAACCCTAGACTGTAACATTACTCCGTCCTTCGAAAAACACCTTGTCCTCAAGGTGTGAGAGTTTGATATGGAATCACTGTCAAATGAGGGTAGTCCTTCCCGCCAGTGTTGTGCTGCATTGTGTGCTGTCCATGCGATCAGTGTGCCCCAAGCTGAAGATTGCAACTCCATGACCAATTTAATTGATCTCAGCATAGGAAGGAAAAAACCTTCACTTGCATTTGCAAAGCTATCAATGACATCAACAAGAACTCAATTAAGAGTTGCATTTGATCTGCAGGGCTCCTTGTCATCTCCACTAGTAACTATGCAGTAGGGAATAAGTAGCAATGAATCCAGGCTGCACCACTTCCAGTGAATCAAAACAACTCGCTGACTGCGAGCTAGCATTCCTATTGCAAGAAGCTCATTGATACAGTCAAGAAACTTGTTCGCTAAAGAATCCAATATGATTCTCCTTTCTAACTCTCCAACTATAGGATTGCCATTCATCATTAATATGTGAACGTCTCTAGGAAGAAATGTAACAGTTAATGCCTCCAGAGCATCAGCCAGGGGCTTCATGTGCAGCAAACTAAACTTCTGCTTCTAACCAGGCTATTCTCTGAATGAACATATAACTTAAATAGGGAAGTGATAGCCTTTAGAGATGTGGCCACTTGCAGCAGAGAAGTAGCTCAAGAGGTGGGCAATCTCCGTGACTAGCCCCCCCAAGCTTTCCCAATACGGAACCAGCAAAATCAACACCTTCCAGCATATTTCAGGACCGCAATACAGCAGATGCTGGTCTTGCAAAGGAAACAAGCTCCTCCAAAATATGTTGGAATGACTCAAGAAATTATCCAATAAGGCACTAATCAAATGAAAATCCTTTCCCACTATTGTACAGCCATTGCATGTTTTCATCTCAGTATCCATTTTGGCCATGGCTGGCTGGTGTAAAGAACATGTCCCCTTAATCATAAGAGATGAGCAAGTGGCAAACAAGCCTGCTTTTATCTTCAGAATATCATGATAGAGCACAATGTTCTGCATCTGAGCTTCAATAATTGGCATTATAACCTGTGGATGAAGACGACCACATAATTCAGCCGCAATTTTTTGAACATCTCTAAACTCCAATAAATGAAACGCCTTATTTACTAGGAAGGTGGCTATGCGATATTCATCATCCTTCTCATCATATTTTCTAGATGTTACCAATTTACCATACACGATCGAGGAGTTCACTCCTCAGACCATCTAGAACACGCAGAGGAAGTAACCTAATAAGGAGAAGTGGACATAGCCAATCGAACAACATATCCTTCAACTCAATGGAAACATTTTCTGTGTAACATCCAGCCTTCCATTTGGAAAGCAGGGATTCATTAATATCTCTTTGACTACACATACCACATATGCAATAAAATGTGGTGAAGAACTAAATTCCCAAGACTGCCATTTCCTTGCTAATGTAACTCAACAAGCGGTGAAGATCTGCATTTGATGGATCACCAAACCTTGGGTCCATCAAAGGCTCAATCAGACCATTCCAGTCTTTTACACTAGCAGACCACTTAGGTGTCAACAAAAGAAACAAATCAATGTCCAGTCTTGATCCTGACTGTAAAGGTGGAACATCTGATATTGTAGTTTCTGCTGCTTACGCTGAAACCTTTGAGGCATCTGAACTGTGACTAAAATCTCTAAGGCAATCAAGAAGTACAGATACTGCATCAAGTTTGTCTTTCTGACATTTCAGTAATGTAATCACAGCATCACTAGCATCCGACTGGACTCACTTATCATGAGAATAGATGTATTTCTGCAAAGCAGGCAGAACAAAAGTAGGCAAGCTGCGAGAACAGTTTGGCTGCTGATACATGATTTACAAGCTCTTCATCACCAAGGAGTTCCAAAAAGTGTTCTCCTATGTCACGACTTGCCCTGAGCTCAGAAAGAACATCTACAGCATTTCTCCTTTGAATGTGATTTTTTTGAATCATGCCGCCCAAAAATTTCTTGAAGACTTTGACTTCCAAATGCAGAGGGTATCTTCTAAAAGTAATAGCCCTCAAGATGTCCAGTGATCATTGTACAACATCTCCATCAACACCCCTAATTTGAGTAAACAAGACTGTTAGTATCAATGGACCATTTTCAAACACTACAAGTTCAATTGCTCCACTGTCCAAATGACCCAAGATTAAAGCGTCTCTGCTGTTCAGATTGCTCCGCGCTGCTGTATGACCAGACCACGCCTCTTCCCCCTTTGCCACAGGTATGGACCCTGAAGCAGCGACCTTCGACTTGTCCTCAGTGCTGAGCATCTGCTGTTTCTGGTCAGTGTCCACCATCGTCCTAGCAATACAGATTGCAAGAGCAATCATCGAAGCCCTCTCCCCATGCTTATGAACCAGTCGACCCTCCCCGATTCTCTTAGGCATGTTGTTGGTGAGAGTACACCTGACATGGAGTATACCCTTCGCTGGAACCTGATTGCCGAACTCCAAGGGACTAAGATAATCGATTATAATATCAAATAATAGTACCTTAGATGTTCATTCCCTCGAGCCTCCCTGCCTTCCTCGGCTCCCTCCCTTCAGCCAACAATGGATAAGGTTGGTTGCTGGCACCCCTGCCAAAAGAGATGCCGTAAATGGCAATGGCATGGGTGGGGCATTTGAGGCCCTTCCCTCACAAGATAGTGAGGCCCAAGCTAATGGTGTAGTGTCCTTGTTCTTCATTTCCACTACAATCTTTCCCACTACCATGGCATCTCTGATCCACACCCATGGAGGTTTGTCGGGTTGCAACACCTGCCCACTCCCCCAATCTGTTTATCCTCCTCTTGGTGTGTTGGGGTGTGAATGAAGGGTCGCTCGGTTTCTAGCCCACTCGTCTCAACGTTGCAGCAAACACTCACCTTAGATTTGGATGGTATCGAGGTCGTTTGGTGTATCCATGGAGGTTTCTGCAGCATACCCTGTTTCTTTGATACTATTGACATGATGATGGTGTCGTCCTTGAGCGATAAAATGATCGTGCATCTGTCGTTGATGCTGCAGAAGGGGTTTGGTTTGCAGGCCATCACCGACTGTAGATGGACGCTCTCATTATACTTGTGTTATGCGTTATGAGCCTGGCTGACGCAATAGGCTCAAGTCTATGAACCTCGCCTTGCACCCACTGGGCCTTCGACCTGAGTTCCAGTGCATCCATTTGGGAAGCGCTTGGTGCCACTTTGGGAGTATGGTCTTCCCCTGAAGATGTAGAAACGTCTACAGGACCTCTTTCCCGTTGTTCGCACCCCTCCCCTATAAGATTGTTGATATGTGACACCAAACCAGCGGATGGAGTCTTTAGTAGATACAAAAGGAGGAGAAGAGGAATAGGATGCTCGTGCAAGAGAGAGGGAAGAAAGAGGGCAGCAGCCTTGACGCCTGCCTCTTGTTATCATTATATACTAATCACAATTTTAGTGTACAAACAAAATACACAAAACAATATTAAAAATTACAAGTATGCCACCCGCCCATGCGTGTGGTTAAGATGAGTTGGGTTGGGTCTGATCTGACTAGGCCCGACCCATATCTTAATCCCTCAAGTTGTGCATGAGGTTTGATCATGAACAACTTGTTCTTCAATTCCCAAAAATGATGCCCTGTGAGCCCCTGGGTAAATAGATCAACTACTTGTTGAGACGTGGGTATATAAGTAGGAACAATTTCATTTTCCTCAACCTTCTGGCGAATGAAATGTTGATCAATCTCTATATGCTTAGTACAATTATGTAGGATAGGATTGAAAGCAATCTTGATGGCACTTTAGCTATCACAAAATAGAGATGATTGGGCAATAGGAAGAGAGAGTTCCCCAAGTAGATGACGCAACCATGAATCTTCAGCCGTGCTAGCAGCCATTGCCCTATATTTTGTTTCAGTGCTTGATCTGGTAACTGCACGTTGTTTCCTGCTAGTCCAGCAAACAAAATTGGAGTTAAGGAAGATACAATAACTTGAAAGTTGAAACTGATCGTCTATCATTTGGATCACTTGCCCAATCTGCATCAATATAGGTGAAAATGGTGTAGTTCACTGAGATCCTCATTTTGAATTGTTGCTTCAATACTTCCTTAACATGAGATGTATGACATGAAGAATTTCTAGTGAAAAATGTTATTCAGCTTTAGGCTTAAGAGGGCACTTCTGTAATATTTTTTCTCTTTTATGGTTCTCTTGTATTTTCACCCTCTCCTCTAGTCTATATAAAGAGGAGTTAGGGCAGATTTCGAAGTTAATCAATTCTTTTCCTCTCAAACTTTATCATGGTATCAGAGAGGGAGTCGACTCCTTCTCTTCCGCTCGTCGTCGCCGCCTGACCGGCACCAGCCGCCGCCTCATCGGCGCCAGCTGCCGCCGTCCCATTGTCCGTCGCCTGTTGTCTCCACATCTGCCCGCAACTCTTCCGCCGCCCGAGCCACCACTTCCGTCGCCTGTTGCCGCCCGAGCCTCCACTTCTGCTCGTCGCCTTCCGCCGCCCGTCGTGTCGTCTTCAGCAGCCGCCGCACCGTCGCCCGCTTTCTGCCACCGTCGCCCGCCTTCTGCCACCGTCGCCCGCCTTTTGTCACCGTCGCCCGCCTTCTGCCACCATCGCCCGCCTTCTGCCATCGTCGCCCGCCTTCTGTCATCGTCGCCCACTGACGCCATCGTCCGACGTTGCCGTCTTCCACCGCCCGTCGCTTCCTGCCGTTCGTCTAACGTCGCCCTTCTCCGACGTCTGCTAGTTCGCCTGGTGTGCCGCCGTCTGCCATTGTCGCTGGCTGCCTGTTGTCTGTCTGCTGCTGCTCTTTGCCTCTCGTCGATGGTCTGAGTTCATCGCCTACACACCAGCATTCAGTTCAGCGCTGTATGCTGTCTTCTTTGGTAACATCGTTTGCCATTCTTCTTCCTTCTTCCTCGTGAGCTACGGCGTCATCAGTTTGTTGTTTATCGGCATCAGTTTTTCTGCCATGTTTGCCGTCTGCCGCCTGAGATCATCTTAGGTTTATGAGATTCAGTTTTTCAATCAGCCGATCAGATGCATGCTTTGTGTCCTTCGTTTGACTGCGTTTTCAGCAATGTTCGATTGATGATCAGCTTGCTGTTTTTATATATGTGACTGTATTTTTCCTGCGCTTCCTATTCCGTGGCTCGGTTTCCTCCTTTGAGTTAGAAGATGTCTGAAATCAGCAGTGACACTAATACCTCTTCCTTTGTATCGTCGGGAGAGATGAAGAGTTCTCCGTTTTCCAGCCTTATTACCAAGATGAATGGCAGTAATTATGAGATGTGGGCAATGCAAGTGAAACGAACCTTGATTGCCCATGACAAAGAACATCTTATATTGGAGCCCGAGCCCATACAGAAAGTAGGCAAATATGGTACTTGGTTTAAAGATAACTCTCTAGTTATGGTTTGGATTGTTGGCACTCTTTCTCAAGACATTGCCAATGAAGTCTTGCACAAGGAAAGTGCCAAGGATATGTGGGATTCTCTTGCAGCCACTTATTCGCAAGCAAGAAATGAAACCAGAATTATGCAGCTACATCATGACATTCATCAGATGCGCCAAGATGGTCGCCCCCTTCATACTTACTACTCTAGTCTCAAGTCCATGTTTGAGAGACTGAACAGTTACTTTCCTGCATGTAAGTGTGAGCAACAGAAGGCATATAGAGATATGCTTATGGTTGGGGTATTCCTCTCAGGATTAGATTCGGTCTATGAATCCGCGAAGAATCAGATGCTTACCAGTCCCTCGATTCCTCCTATTGATGAGGCTTATAGTAGACTGAGCAGGATTCTCATCCCTGCAGCGACTGTTCCTGATACCACTTCTGCTATGCTGGCTACTCGTGGCAGAGGTGGGTCATTCTTTGCTAGAGGACGAGGAGGCCGTGGTCGTGGTCCTCCTACTTCGCGCCCTGTATGTGTCAAAACAGTAGCGTAACCGGTGTGACACCTATTCACAACCGTCTTTGTACCAGCAGGACGAAAACGATTAGTCTGACGAAGATGACTCAGAGGTCTCGTCGGATTCCACGTCGTATGGCGGGGGAGGTCACTCAATGCACATCTACTAGAAGAGAGAGTCATGCGCAGCTTGATTGGCGATAGACCTCAGCATGCTCCTGATCCGACCACCACTACTGTCACTACTGCTGCTAGTGTTTCTTCTTCTGGTATGTACTCTGCCTACACAGCTTCCCCTGCCACTAACACGACAGATTGGCTCATTGATTCCGGTGCATCGACACATCTATGTGGAGACAAGGCACAGTTTACTTCCTATGTCTCTGCTCCACCTGGCCGTTCAGTTATTCTAGCCGATGGGAAATATTCTCCAGTTGTTGGACAGGGAGAGGTCCAACTTACTTCATCATTGCCATTACAACATGTTCTTCATGCACCAGAATTCCCACATAGTCTTCTTTCTATCAGTCAGATTACCAGAGATTTGCATTGTCGTGCTATATTGATTCCTCTTCTCTTGTGTTTCAGGATATACTGACGGGCAGGGTGATTGGCAGTGGCCGTGAGCAGGGAGGTCTCTACAGGCTAGTGCACCCCATTCCGTTTGATGGGTCTACCTCTTCGGGATCCTCTTCGTCTTCAGCCTATACTTGGCATTTGCGCTTTGGACATCTGCCATTTCAGAAATTACTTCATGTTCTTCCTCAGCTGTCTCCTCAATCATCCTTTCAATGTGAGCCTTGTCAGTTGGGCAAGCATCATAGGTCATCGTTTTCCTTGCGGCCCGATAGAAGTAGTCAGTCTGTTTTTGAGTTACTTCATTTTGATGTTTGGGGCCCGAGTCGTACACCTGACCTTCAAGGCCATAGGTATTATCTTGTTGCTGTTGATGACCACAGTCGTGTTAGTTGGGTCTTTCTTATGAAGAATAAATCTGAAGTCGGTCCTGTAATCAAAAATTTTATCAATGAAATTCTGACTCAATTTGATACTTGTGTCAAAACTGTGCGTTCTGACAATGCTCTTGAATTTTGTGCTTCTTCTCTAGAGCAATTTTTCAAAGAAAAAGGTATCATTCACCAAACCTCTTGTGCTTATACCTCCCAACAAAATGGGGTTGCAGAGCGCAAACACCATCATATCCTTGATGTTGCCCGTACCATCATTATACATAGTCATGTTCCTCATTCGTACTGGGGAGATGCTGTTCTCACCGCATGCTATCTTATTAATCGCATGTCGTCATCTGTGTTGGGAGACCTTGTTCTTATCTCTGTCCTTTTTCCTGACAGAGATTTGTTTTCTGTTCCACCTCGTGTTTTTGGATACGTTGCCTTTGTTCACCTGCTTGGTCCTGGGAGAGATAAGTTGTCTCCTCGGGCCATCAAGGCGATCTTTGTTGGTTATTCCCGCACTCAAAAGGGATATCGATGTTATGATCCTTCTACTCATCGGTATTATGTGAGTGCTGATGTTACATTCTTTGAGTCTACCTCCTTTTTCTCTCCTAATGGCACTCAATTACGGGCACCTGATTTGAGTGATGAAGTCCATCTCCCTTTACCTCTCCTGAGTTGTCCAAAACCAGTTGATCCACGTTATGGGGCTGTCTACCAACGTCGTACTAGACCTGTTGTGCCTGCTCCCTGTGCACCTGTGCCTTCACCCAGCATGCCCAAGATAATTCCTGAACACACCACTGCTGACGATTCTTTATGTGATGGTGATGATGCCACAGGGGACGACCTTGATATGCCCATTGCTCACAGGAAAGGCAAACGCAGCTGCACGTTGCATCCTATCTCTGGTCATTTATCCATGGACCGACTCACTCCTACATACCGGCAGTTTGTCATGGGGCTGTCGGCTGTTGCACTTCCACAGACGCATGTGGATGCTCTATCTGATCCTAAATGGGCTGCAGCTATGCAAGAAGAGATGGCTGCTCTTCAGTCTCGAGGCACTTGGACACTTGTTACTCCTTCAGTGGATACAGCTATTGTTGGTTGTCGATGGGTTTTTACCATCAAATACAGAGCGGATGGCAGCATTGAGAGATATAAGGCTCGTCTAGTTGGTAAAGGCTATACCCAAACTTATGGGGTTGATTACTATGATACCTTCTCTCCTGTGGCTCGACATGCTTCTTTACGGATTCTCCTTGCAGTGGCCATCAGCAAGAATTGGTCTATGTCACAACTTGATGTCAAGAATGCATTTCTCTATGGTGACTTACATGAAGAAGTGTACATGCAGCAACCACCAGGGTTTGTTGCTGAGGGGGAGTGTCAGAAAGTATGCAGATTGCGAAAGGCGATTTATGGCCTGAAACAAAGTCCTCGAGCTTGGTTTCAGAAATTATCATAGCACATTGAGCATGAGGGCTTTCGACGTTCTTCGGCAGATCATTCCCTCTTTGTCAAGAGGACTTCTACAGGTACAGTGATAGTTCTTGTCTATGTTGATGATATCATTGTTACAGGGGATGATGATCAAGGGATTTGCAACATCAAGAATGTCCTTGGACAACACTTTGTCACCAAAGACCTTGGTGAACTACGCTATTTCCTCGGTATTGAGTTTGNGCTTGTATGATGATGATACTGAAGATGTTGATGCGAGACAGTATAGAGGGATTGTTGGAAAGCTCATATACATCACTGTCACTCGACCTGACATTGCCTATGCTGTTAGCAGAGTGAGTCAATTTATGGATAAGCCCAAGAAAGTTCATTGGGATGCTGCTATGATGATTCTTAGATATCTAAAGAGTTCACCAGGAAAAGGACTCTTCTTCCAGAATGGTACTTCTCTCACTGTATCTGTGTATGTTGATGCTGACTATGCAGGATGCCCCTCTGACAGAAAGTCTACTACTGGATTTTGTGTGTTCATTGGATCTAACTTGGTTACATGGAAGAGTAAGAAGCAAACAGTGGTTGCCAGATCAAGTGCCGAATCTGAGTATAGAGCTATGGCTCAGGCTACTGCTGAAGTTATGTGGGTTAGATCATTGATGTTGGATCTAACTGTCGAAGTACCTCTTCCTATGCAGTTGCTATGTGATAACAAGGCTGCACTTTTTATTGCAAATAATCTGGCGTTTCATGAGAGAACCAAGCACGTTGAAGTAGACTGTCACTATACCAGAGATATCATTCAAAAACGGTTTGTAAGTGCCTCACATGTTTCATCTATAGGGCAGACGGCTGATATCTTCACTAAGGCTCTTGCCAAGGGACCATTCCAAAGCTGTTGTTCCAAGTTGAGCTTATTTGATATATACGCTCCAACTTGAGGGGGAGTGTTAAGATATGCTTATATTCAGCTTTAGGCTTAAGAGGGCACTTCTGTAATATTTTTTTTCTTTTATGGTTCTCTTGTATTTTCACCCTCTCCTCTAGTCTATATAAAGAGGAGTTAGGGCAGATTTCGAAGTTAATCAATTCTTTTCCTCTCAAACTTTATCAAAAACTATGTCATCTACATATATGAGTAGCCAAGTTGTAATTTCACCTGAATGATATATGAATAAGGAATGATCAAGGGAATTTTTGAGAAAACTAGCCTGCTGTACATGAATAAAAAATCTATCGAACCATGACCGAGTGATCTTTGTAACTTACACACTCATTTGGTTGGATCATTAGTAGCATAACCTGGAGGCTGTTCCATGTATACTTCTTCTTTCAAAAACCATAGAGAAAAACATTTTTAACATCCAACTGATATAAAGTCCATCCATGTGAGACTGCAAGAGAAATGACTGAGAGTCTCATCATAATCTTCCCCGTATTATTGAGTGAAGCCTCTAGCCACAAGATGAGCTTTATGTCTATCAATACTTCTATCGGGTTTATATTTGAGTTTGTAAACCCATTTTGAACCTACTACATTCTTATTATCTGGATGAAGAACAATCGCCCAAGTTTGACATTTGTTTAAAGCAGCCATTTCTTCATTCATGGCCTCAACCCAATACTTGTTCTTGCATGCATGTTCATAACATTTTGGCTCAACCCCTTTCTCAATTATGTCAAAAAAATTTAAAATCTAAAGAGAAGTTATCATAACTTACTCATCTATCAATAGGGTGTCACACACATTCTGATCTACATGGGCAAGTGATGACAATTTCTGGAGCGGTTGCTGGAACTAATCGTAGAGTATATACTATTCTTGAAAACTGATCAGGCAAAGACGTGCTAGTTGTCTAAGGAGGTGGAGGCATGCTGTCTATCTGAACACTTGAGACTGCCTCAGAATCATTTATAATTTTGTTACTGTGTGTGTGGTATGCGTCATCTTTGTAGCCTAATATTTCAGCGCCCAACCATGAATCGTATGTATTATTGCTTGTATTGAACATTGCATGTGGCTCTTTTAAGTCTTTCAACCTGTGCTCATCAAAAACAACATGTCATGAAATATGCACACGTCCAGTCTTTGGATTATAGCAGCGATAGCCTTTATAATTCTCTGCATAACCCAAAAATCTGCACATAATAGCTCGATCTTAAAACTTATTTCTCAAGGAAACATCAACATGAACATAACAGATGCATCCAAAAACACGTAGTTCATCATAATTTGGTTGTTCTTAATATAAAATAAAGAATGGAGATTTTCCTTCAAGTATAGATAGTGGCAGTCGATTAATAACATGAACAGCAGTATGGAAGGCTTCAGTCCATAAATTCATGGGCACATCTGTGTTATGCATCATACTTGAGCACTTCAACTATGTGTCTATGCTTTCTTTCAGCAATACCATTCTGTTGTGGTGTGTGTGGAGAGGAAATCTGTCTAGTGATCCCATGATTTAGTAAATACTCAGTAAATTCATTTGAAATGAACTCACCACTACCATCACAGTGGAAATGCACAGTATTACCAGAGATTTGTTTTGGACAAAGGCATGGAATTGAGTGAACAAGAGGAAAACCTCTGATTTTCTTTTCATGAAGTGGATCCATGTGTAATGTGAATAAGAATCAATGAAAACAACATAATATTTGCTCCCAAAAGAAGAAGAAATAGGAGCAAGCCCCCAAACATCAGAATATGTGGTATAAAATAACTTAAAAGCTCACTTCTTAAATGATTGGAAAGGAAGAGCATGGCTCTTGCAAATATGATAGCTTGAGCACATGCTAGACTCATTGACAGGACTTATGTAATAGTCCGTTTGCAAAAAGACAATGAATGAAAGACCGACTACAATGGGCTAAAGGACCATGCCAAGTGAATGGCTTATCATACTCTGTAATATTGACTTCACTATGACTGGGAAAAGATGAATCTGAAACACATGACTCAGACACCTTTGGAGCTTCTTCAATGACGTTGTGTCTCCTTTGCGAACACCCTTAACGAACGCCTTCTTGGTTCGAGCATCCTTGACACAAACAGAAGGAGTAAACTCAACAGAAGAATGAGTATCATCGATAAGCTTTAACACGGAAATGATATTTTTCTTGACATCTGAGACAACAAGAACATTCTTTAAAGGTATGGAGGAATGAGCCATGGATATGTGTGCATTTCCAATATAAGATATTTTGTGATGGGAACCATCTCATGTGACAACTGAACCTTTAGCTAAATAAGAGAGAGACTAGAGAGCTTACCTGCATCATCAGTCACGTGAGTTGCGACACCAGAATCCACATATTATTGTCCTTCCTCGTTTTTTTAAGATTGACTTTGGACAGAGCTGTCATTAACATCTGCTGCCCATTCTGACAGTGTTGAGGTGACAACCATGTCTAATGTTGAGAATCTTAACAAGGAAGCAGCACAAGATGACCTGTCGAGTGCACAGGAATCTTCAGAGCATGGGAGCATGAAATATATTGCTTCTCATTTGAGGCGTCTCTCTGATAATGAGTCAGAGGAGCTTGGTCAGGTTCAACGTCAGATCAGAGGGTTGTTGAACAGGCTTTTAGAATCCAATGTTGAGTCAATTGCTAATGATGTATCAGTAACTGTTCAATCATTTGGCCGTAATAGAGGCACTCAGATGGTTAGTGAGCAGTTGGCTTCTTGTTCCAGAGGTCCATGGGGTAATGATCAGTATGCTGCTGTCTTTGCAGAATTCATTGCAGAAATGGCATTGGCATTGATTTTGGGACAAAGATTATTGCTTCAATCGCTAAAACCTTTGAGGAGGAGTACATGAAAGAAGATGGCCTTTCTTTATGAAATCTTGCCCTGTTTTTGTCACAGTTATGCATCTTTGGTGTTTGTTCCAATGATTTAGTATATGACCTTCCGTCTGTTTTGAGCAAACACATTAAGGAACTGGATGTAACAGCCATCATGACAATCCTGCAATGTTGTGGAATCAAGCTAAGAGGTGATGATCCTGCTGCGAGGAAAGATTTCATTCTCCCAGTTCTCGTTACTAACGTGAAGACGGTAAATGGTTGTGTACTGATGGGGTGACTCACGTGGTAGGTTGAAGGACTAAAATCAGTTTCGAAGCCCATGAATGGGACGCAGCATGATCAACCCACTCCAAGAAAATCCTGGGGTAAAATGCTTGAGTTTTGCTTGCACGTATCCAATTTTCGATGCAAAGAATGGTACAGTATACTTTCAATACCTTCGGTTAAGGGCAAGGGCTTATATACCTATGTTACACCAGACAAGTGGGTCTGCAAAGGACTCAAGGCATATGGGCTTCACGGACAAATGGCTGAATAGAAAGGTCACCATTCTAAGAAACTATTGCAGTTCTAACATCAGCCTGTTTATTTTGGAGGATCACATGGGCCAGGCCAATTACAGACCGTCCATATATGACAAAAAGGACATCTCATCATCCATTCTATAGCTCTAGAAGATCACATGGAGAAGTATACAGGTCATCCCGTGGACCGAATGGCTACTCCTGACCTTGTCCTGAGGCTCATATTTAAGTTACCAAATCTGACTTTTGCAGCAAGTTTGAGTGCCCTTGAAGGGGCCACAACAAGAAGGGCCTTTAGCTTACTTACACCAAGGTGGGAAAGGGGTGGGAACAAAAATATCAGGCATCATGAGTTCATCAATCACTTTACAATGTGGAAAGAATGAGCCATTCAAGGCCAGCACAGAAGTTAGGAGAGAGAACATCAACAGATTTGTGGAGGATTTGACTCAGCCTGCAATCACCCTCGATGCTCACACCTTGAGGACAATTTTCAAAACCTTCCAGGCTCACACCTTCAGGAGAAGGTGTTTTCTTGAAAGGGAGAGTATTTTTAGATACCGGATATGGGATCCTGGGTCGGGTCCATTGGACTGACTCATTGACCTCTATAAATAGGGTTGGTAGACCAGAACAGGGCTTATCACAGAACATATCAGGTGTTCCTCTAGGAGGAGAAACCCTAATCTGGAGATTAGGGCTGAGTGTGTGCGTGTGTATTTGGGGATTTCTCTTGTAAGGGCTTATTAAGGTTGGCAGTGGCTAACAGTAAACCAAATAGTTACAACACATAAAAGAAAATTTGAAAGGAAAAAATGGGTCAAAATTAAGGAAACACTGAATAGGATACTGCAGAGCACAAATAAGCAGGAAAAAGAGTATCTCAGCAACGCAAAGACCAAAATTGACACATGTTTAAGATAAAATATTCCATGATAAAATGAGAGAACCATGACAAAGGAGAGATAACAACACCAGTAAGTGAAAAACAGCTATCTCAATTTCCCAGCAATGTCTTCGCACATATACAATGTAAGGAAAGACCTGAACCAGATCTGCAGAGAATGGAAAGCAGACCAGTGATTCCTCTAATCTGGTTGACATTTAAAGACAACTGGTAGGAAGTTTGATATATCAGATGTCCGTCTGTCTTCCAGATGAACAAAACAAACTGTTCAGTTCTATTGAGAACCATATTCTTATTTACAATGTGATACTTGAATTTTGGAAATGTTTATGCTCTAAACTTTACAGGAAATGGAACCCTAAATAATCGCTAAAGGAGCAGCTTATTTGTTGGGACATGTATAGTTATCGATATACAGTTGAGGAAATGATGATGGTTGTGTCAAAGCTGTGGCATTGGAGAAAGGCTAGTGTTCATGAGAAGATGACAGTGATTGATGCAATAAAAAGTGTAAGGTTTATTTTCTATTGGTACTCAAAAATTCAGTGGACTCATGACATAGAAAATCAACTGCAGTTATGGATCATGTATGACATAACAGTATAACACTGACCATGGAGTTGGAGAGATGCTCATTTGGAAATTCAAATTGCTATTTTGTATATTTTTAACAGAAGATCTATTTGTTCTCTGGGCAGACATAATACAAGTGAATCTACTGCCACAATGATTGCAAGCAGGGATGAGGGCATGTTAATTCATGAAGCTACCTCCTGAACAAAAAGTAGAGCAGGGTTTGCTAACATCAAGAAGCTTAACACAACAGCTATATAACATGGGCATGTGAGGAAGACTGCCACACCCATGTTCGTCATCATTTTTAATTTTAATTTAATGAAATTATATTATCAATTATATATATGTCTATTTATTTATATTACAATAGCAGAGCTAGGAATTTCTGACTGAAGGGCAGTAATACTTTAAATTGTATCTTTTAAGGGGCAAGCAGTTTGTAAACAACTAAATGTCTATGAGTTACTAATATATAAATATGCAATTCATACCCACAATTTTTTTCATATTGTCATGTCCAAACACATAACATGTCACCTGCAGCTGCAGAATCAGATATATATTAGGGAGCCTGAATAAATATTTAGTGTTATCTGACTAGAATACTGCTTTTGAAACTTTAGCACTTTTATTTACTAAATGACCCGAATTAGATGAATGAATAGGGGCTTCAAGGGGAATTTCAATCCTGGCATTATACAAAGAAATCTTACCTAGTTAGGCATGGGACAGATCAGTTTCTGTTTTAGATGAAGGGTGTAAGTCATAACCTTCAACACCCTTTTGTATTCTTATATAATAAATAAAAGGAGTAGACCTAGTCTCAGCAGCTCATGTCAAGGAAGAAATTCTCGAAAGATTTCAAAAACAAAAGAAGTATGGTTCCTTTTTTCAAACAGCACCTTTAAGCACTGGATTGAATTAGCACATAAATGCACAAAAGGTGTTAGAAAAAGCCTTGGTTGAACACACCTTGGTAGACATTACAAAATTAAGCAGTTTGATGGGGCATAGGCACCAAGAGATTTAATGTATATGCTAAAAGAAATTCAAATGATATAAGTTCAAGTTGCTGTGAACAAAAAATATAATAAGCTGGTACCAAATTACAGTTACCACAAAATTTTAGAAAGAGTATGAAGTGAAGAAACAACTACAAAGAATGTAAAACAATAAGTCAAACCAAATTCCATAAATTGGATTATACTTATCAGTTTTCCAATAAGAGCAGACAAAGCTTTAATCCTTGAACTCTTACATACCTGAATAGAAGAGGCAATAATGGTAATCTCTGTTGGAGAGGAATTCAATTCATTTTCTAACCAAATCCATTGTGAACTCCCCAACATGTTTCCATCACTAGAAATAGGATCTCTGTGGTATCTTGTATCCAGCAGAATAATCTGAAATGGAACATGCGCCATATCATGAAATGCAAAGCACCCTTATTTGTGCTATCCCCCAGATATTTGAAACAAATAAACTGTTTGTTGGTCACTAGATTACCTTTAAAAAACTTGTGCACACAAGAAAGAATGTAGCCCATGAACAAAAATACTTCCAAAACATTTAAGAGCAACCAAAGGGTGTTGCTTCCAACATCTTATTTTTTTGACACCACTTGCAGGACTTCAGGATATATAGTATTGGCCTACCTTGATTTGCCTTCCTTGGGGACCAAATACATATGAAGCATATACACCAGCCTGCTTACGCCTACACGAGGGACACAATCACAAGCACATTAAATTCAGTTCCAGAGATGACAACAACTAAAACCAACACACAAGATTATCAGTATACATGAAGAATAACTATGTCAAACATACCCAAAATTGATAAGTGGTAATCTCAAATTTACCTTCAGGCCCAAAAACCTTGAGGGATAAAATTAATGAATAGTCATTGATATTGAATCAGGGCATTCAGGTCTAAATGTTCATGCACATGCTAACACATATACTGATACCTCGGTCTCTGTTCTTTAAGCTTGTAAATATATCAAAAAACTATTATCAATTAGAGAAGCCAGTGAATGTACTCAATACAAAAGTGTTCCAACTTCCACTTGGCAAAAGAAGTTTTCTATAATATGATTAATCATAAGCTTCTTGATGGAGGATCAAAAATCAATAGTTATCTATATGCATCAGATATTTGCCCACAAACTTGGATTGTTGATACTTATTTTTTGAGTGATCAAAAACGTAATACACCATGTATTCATGGTTGTATCAGTAAATTGTCATAATAAAATATTCACTTATTTTTGGATTCCATGATGATAATGTCAATAAGATAAATTGTATAACAGCTTAGTAGTAAGTATTTTCTGACAGATTCTGGCATTGCTTGGATATCCTCCCTTTGTCTGCTAATTGGTTTTCCTTAATGGGCTGCAAGAGAGCGTTCAGAATTTCCGCATTTTAAGAGAAACCATTAACTATGTAAACACATTTGGGAGATTCATTCATGCACGTCCTGCTCTACATTAAGCTACTAGATGAATGAAATACAGTTGGCTGTCAAAACAAGAAAGGATGCTCTAGTAGACGAATGAAGCTACAGCAGTTGCAAGCTTCTTCAACTGCTGCTTTCAAGCGATGCAAGAATTCAAGCGATTACAGTGGCAACATTGAGAAGTGGAATTATATAACTTGGCAATAATGGTTAAAATTCAAAAGGAACGAGATCACTTTGTTAAATCCCTCAACAAGTACTGAAACCCACCTTGGGCTATTCTGAGGCTCGTCGAGAAAATCCAACATCAGCTTCTGGTTAATATCCTTCCCTGGAAATTCTTTTCCTGCATTATTCAATCCGTAATCATGATCATCCCACGTGCCGATAACCTGCATAAAGCTAAAAACTGGTTCATCTTAATTGCGACTTTCGAAGAATCCACTTTTCCGAAGCAATGTAAAGCTAAACAAGGGATAGTTCTCTTGCAAATTGCAATTGTCAAGTGCTGATAAGCACCTCGCCAACGCACCGCACATAATTCTAGATCAATGCACCATAATTAAATCTAAAACTAAGATGAAGTTGGTGCAGTGTCTATGTGATGGGCACGGAATGGAAGCATTCGTACAACAAAATGATGTGATTGAGCGAACCAATGAGAAACATCACAAGGAGAAGATCTCGGCCTAGACAGGGATCAGGGAACCAATGAAAGTTACGTACCCGTGCTTTTCGGCGAACGGCAGAGTAGCCGGGATTGCTCTTAGCTTGATGGTATCTGGACCTCATTTCCAACTCCGAGCTTGGGAAAAACCTCTCCGCATTCTTCCAAGGACCTATTGTCCTCGTGCTGCCGAAAATTGAGAAGGGTCGCCTGTTGTCTCCGTAGATGTTGTCCCCCAACCATATGAAAACTTGTGGATCGAATTTAATGATTGCGTCCCATATGGGCTGCCAAAAAGCACGGGAAGAGAAAAACAAGAAACACCTGATAAGAGTCATAAAACTATTCATCCTTTTGGCTCTCTTCACCTGTAAGAAGAAAAGAAAGAAGAAAGCGTTAACAGAGATTCGTCTTCTTGGCATACCTGAGGAGCACTTTGATTAGAGCAGGACCCGAAGGCAATTCTCGAAACCAAAGATGTCGAGTGCTCGGATTTCGAGGCGAGGGGTTGGAGGAAGAAGATGTGAAGGAAAAGAAGGAAGACCTTCCGGCTCATCTTCTTCTTTTTGCCTTTGTTAGTTTTTTGCAGGAAGGGAGGAGAGGAGACGAAAGAGAAGTTGGCGGTGTGGAAACGCTATCATCTCTGAGTTTAGAATCTTTAGATGAGGGAGTTGGAAGATGCTCGCTTGGAGGTGGTTGGAAGCTTTGAATGAAAGAAGAGGACACGTAATTTCTTTCATGTTTAACAGTTCCATCGGTTTGGACGTGGAGCCCATGCTGGCTGTGGGGATCAACGTTTCGAGACGCAGCCGAACTTCTGTTAGATCAAAATTTCGAAAGGATGTTACTTCGGCGGTTTCCACTCTTCTCGTCGGGCTCATAAACATGGATAGAGAAATCCCGCTAAGAGAACTACAATGGCCCGCTGGACATTCAATATGTCTACAAAGATCCTTTTTCGAGAGTAAGAAGGCTCAATCACCTGTTCTGCATCATCGTCAACCTCTTATACTTCAAAAATTTATTTAAATGAATGGATGATATATTTGTCTCCTAACTGAGATTATCTTGAAAAATAAAAAAGCAACGCCGCTTGCTGGCTGGAGGGCCTACGCAACTAAGTTTATCTATCTTATGGCCTTCTTTGTATTGCTACTATAGTGACTGATAAAAAAGTTACGTGAGATGGAAAGAGTATTTTACTTTTGAGAGAAAAAATTTCATGAAATATAAACATTAATTTGAAGTAAAACTGACTTCTCTCTTTCTCTTTCTCCCTCTATATGTGTTTGTAAGCATTCAATCTTGCCAAATACAAATTTTAAAATTTTTACTAAAAAACTCATTATATTGGCATTGATAACGGTTTCGGGTGTGGAGACCGTTTATGGGTGCCCTTAGGGACTACTTAATGCCCATTTGGTGATAAATGTTTACCATCCAGTATCCGGCAGAATTGACTACATATATAGAAAAAATAAATGATGTTTTTAAGTATCTAACTTCTACAGTCTCCTAGTTCACTTAAAAGGGTCATTTGGAACAGTTAAAAGAAAAACCAGAAAAAAGAATATGATAAGTTCTTTAAACCATCAATCACGACAGATTGGATGGTCCTCATGATGGGTCTCTTGCATTCTCTCTCTCTCATATATATATATATATATATATATATATATATATATATATATATATATATATATATATATATATATATATATATATATATATATATTTCTATCAAAGAAATTGTTGTAAATGATGTCAATGTCTTTAACGCTCGGTTCAAGTGTAAAGGGTATGTGAGTGTTCATGAAGAACGAGCCTTGTGAAAATGTGACCTGTCACAACATATTTACTGTCTGGATGCTTAACTTTAAAAGAGCAGTATATAATGGGAGATGAGGTATCAGTCATGCATAGGTTTTAACACGAAGTTTTAAAAGGTGAGGTTTTTTTAGGTATAATAATACGACCAACTTAAAAAAAAAAAGAAAATTATGGTATATTTTTAAAAAATTTAAAAAACTAAAAATGAAAAGAAAATAAAATAAGTAAGAAACTAATAACGTAAACATCACAAGATAAGTAGATTTGCAACAAATAAAAAATAAAAAATGAGAAAAAAAAACTGTTTGGCATTAAAAAAGCTACAAAAAGAAAAAAGTGAAAAAAATGCAAAATGTATTTTTTTAGTTTTTAACATTTTTTTCAAAAAAATGTGCTTTTTCAGATTTAAATGGCCATTTCATTTATCACGTCTTTTCACAATTTTTTGAAAAAAACGCTTTTTATGTGACTATTCTAAATCTATAACTTCTGTTGTATATTAACAAGCGAATAAGGCAATATGATAGAAAAGTTGTATAATATTATGATTGCACAGCACGAATTTACAAATTTGAGTGCCAAAAATTAGTTCTTCTTCTTAAAGAGAATGAATCATCCTTAAAAGCATTTGATAGCCTTGGATCTGAGGTCCGACGATCTCAAATTCTCTTTTTTCAGTGGTAAAATCCGGTTGTTTTGTTTACAGGTGATGCTGATGAACTGACATGGGATTCCATGTTCCCCATGCTAATCGGGTCAGAGCTTAAGCCAGTGATGCTTTGGGCTACTGGACTCTCTCCAGTACTCCACCGCTTCGCCTAGCAGCACGGCGCTTGTATTGCTCTCCCACAACTCGGTTTTCACTGTTTAGGCTGCTCCCATTTCGCTCGCCCATGGCAAAGCTCCTACAGCCCATTGAGTATGAGATATTTATTTAAAAATAAGGATCTATGCGGTAGGATCTAGATTTATGCAATAAAAACCTGTTGGGTTTCACCCTTTCATGCATCATGTGTCTTCTGTTACTTGTTTTGTTTTTTGCTCCTAGATGAATCAAATATAGTCCTTTTTTCTTTCCCAAATTCATTTGCCATCTCTCTTTGTCATGCTCATTATGGAGCTTAAGCTAGACGAAAATCATATGCGCTGCTTCTAATTCCTCTTTAGGATCCCTAACTTGCTACCTTAAATCTAATAATGTTAAATGGTTTGATGACGATACATTTTGCCAAAGCATCGCCATTACTACAAATTTTGCAACTACCAAATTAGTATGAAATTGTCAAAAAAGCACACGGGGTAGGTAATGTTTTTGTACAATTTTTCATCAAAAACGAATGTTGTAAAGAACATGATACAGCCGAAAAAATTGAAGTGTTCCTATGTGATAGGAAGGGAGAACATTCGCTTGCTTGCTCAAGAAGAATATGCCTAAGGGGTATCGTATATCTGATTTGAATTGGATAAGGCGTATAAATCGTGTATGTCTCTAGTTTAATGATTCGTGTAGGCATTATGTTTCGGAATCTTAATCGGCGAAAAAATGATAAAAGTTGAAAGGTGTAACACCTGCATCATTTAAGACCGGAAAACAGGAAGAACCGGGGATCTTTCAGGCCTCTGGCTCTGGTGGGAAAACAGGAAGAACCGGGGATCTTTCAGGCCTCCGGCTCTGGTGGGAAAACAGGAAGAACGGAGGATCTTTCGAGCTTCCGGCTCTTTTTGAGATGGTGGGTTGTAAACATCACGCTCATCTACAAAAACACTAAAAAAGAATTGTGACGGCGAGGCCACAAATTGCTGTCTTTGTTTTTATTAACAGATATTCAAGAGAAAAATGAAAAAGACCAATGCCATTCACAAGAGTTTATCCTTCAGAAGCTAAAAAATATCACATTTGGAAGCAACTGCCGTCGTCGCTTTCATTCACCAGTCGAAACATTTGGCCCCATCGTTCCCTTCCCACCTTTTCCAAGAGTGAAGAGATGATGAGAGAAAGAATGAACGGTGACCCTCACAATCTGCTGCGCAGGTCGCCTTTTTGAAAAGTCTCACCATGGTCAATTGGTCATCGCCATTGCACCTCTAATGGCGGCGACCAATCAGAAGCCAGAATTGGCTTTCTGTACAGCACTACGACAGAGTTAATGGGCGCGCCGAAGATGGGCAGCAGTTTCAGGCCATCATCATGTGGTTGAATTCATCCAAGCTAAGGACGCCATCGCCATCGATGTCGAACCGCCTGATCATTGCCCTGCACTCCGCCACGCTTCTGGAATCTCCCAGCCGCTTGAGCATCCTCCTCAAGCTCCTGGGCGTTATGCACTCCCTGCCCTCGACGGCATACATGGAGAACGCCGCCCTTATGTCCTCCCTCTGCCTTGACTCCCCTCCCGATCCTCCCGCCTCTTCCCCCCTCCCGTCCGCCATCAGCCTCACGAAGTCATCGAATCCCACGTGGCCATCGCCGTCGGAGTCGATGAACCCAAGCGCGGTCGTCGCCTCCTCCTCCGTCCAGTCTTCCCCCATCGTCCGCATGCAGCTCCTGAGCTCTGCCGGCGATATTCTCCCGTCTCCGTCACTGTCGAAGAAGCCAAACACACGCTCCAGGTCGCCGGACCTTCTCGCCGGCGAAGAACAATCGCTTCGCCTTGGAGACGCGGAGGGTGTCCCCGAAGTTTGTTCCCGATCGGCTTTGGCGCCATTAGGGAAAATTTTCTCACAAAAACGTCGAAGCGGCGACCTGGGCTTGCTTGGACTTCCCTGCTCCTGCATTCTCTGCTTCCCAAGAAGAATGCGAAGAAGATGGCGCTTCTTTTTCTGGTTGATCAAGGAAGCACTCTTAAAAGCCCTTGATAACAGCAACTCGAGTGCGAATTACGAGGGCTTTGGCCTAGTTGGTATCTGATAAGGCTCTTGAAGAAGAAGAGAAAAGGATAGAAACCAGCAATGGCAGCTTTAATTTCTCGATATCTCCTTATCTTCTTGACGGTGATAAAAAGATTTGTCAGGCGATGGAAATGATCTTGCAGCAAAGTGTTTTCTGAGCGATTGAATGTTGACAAAAGAAACCGGAGCACCTATATATATAGATATGGGAACATACAGGGGGAGATATGTATGGAAGAGTGAGAAAGGGTGATACCGTGGCAGATATTCAGCGTTTGGGTCGATATCAAAGCAATCCATCCCAAGGCGCTAGCTGTTTCCGCGGCCTCTTGTTTGTGAAAGGGGCAGCTGGAATTCCTTTTTTTCCATTCTTCGCCGCGTAATGACCGCGGAGCCATTTTGTAATTTATAATTTCAAAAACAGGCTTCATGTCTCTTGGTTTTTTTTTTTAAACCGATAGACTTAGTGGTTCTACGATGCACCAACTATACTCAAAGATGTCAATAAATTAGATTGAAATTGAGATATTCATATATTTAAATTTAAACATAAATAATAAAAAAATCATATTCAAATCCAAAATGTTTCTTAGCTTGTATCAGCCACTTTAACTTTACCACGTAATATGATCAAATTAGTTTCTATTAATATCATAATTTTTTTTTCCACAACCTTTGAAAGTTACCTCAGCCGCATTTGCAAAACTGGATACAATTTTTACGTTCTTTTGGAAGAAAAAATAAATAAATAAATTCTCTCTAACTTAAGAGCACACTCTAGAGAAATGAAAGGTTAGGGGGTCTTTCCTCCGGAGAGTTGTTGCGGAATTGGCAACTAGTTTAATAGCCACTAAGAAAAGTGAAGCTCAGAAATTTGAGGCATTCACTTCACTCTTTCTCGGAACCAAAGTTAGAAGGCTTTTCTTTTCTTCAAACTTATGAGAAAATAGTGCACCATTCAACTTAGACAAAATAACAAATAATTCGGCAGAAAAAAAGAAAAAGAAAGTGGGTCAAAGGATTGAACACGTTCCGTAGATAAGGGACGAATTCGTACCAGGAAATCAACCCACACCTCAAACGCACGCTCTAGGAAAATTGTCTCGATGCCATCTTGATCTTGCGCCACTCTTTCCCTTCCGCTTCTTGGAAGGAAGGAAGCAGACTTTAGCTTGATTAACGGTGGACTTCCAAAGGAGAGATTAATTGGTTTGTGGGGCCACGATGATGCCTGTGGTGTTGCATCATCTAGCTGTCGTAAGATCTGATTGACCCACACAAATGGAAGAGTCTAGCGAAACACCATGGTTTCCGGGGTATATATATATATATATATATATATATATATATATATATATATATATATATATATATATATATATATATGAAGTGAAATCTTGACGTTGTTTGTACTTTTGTTGTGATTTTGTTCAATCGAGGTAAATTCCACCGCTCGAGTGAAGCCCTAATGCCCCCCATTCCCCTTGCTTCCGGAGTCCTGAGCTGCTTCGGTGTCAGTGATAGAACGGGACACCTTTTTATCGGGATGTCGCGCCCTGCCACCTTAAGACACAGGGACATAGCGCCCACAGGAATCAAACTAGAGACCTGTATTTTTCCAGGTCCCTAACCAGACCAGCTACGCTATGCCCCTTGAGGCTTTTATGATTTTGTTCAATCACAGACACATGATGCATTATAAAATACATGTGCATGTGTGTGTATGTTTAAAGTTGAAAAAAGCTGGATACTTTTGTAAGAACCCTAATGTTTACATTTTGCTTGAAATAGTATACAAACACACAATGACTCCGGTTTTGTTCTAAGTTAAAGAAAAAAAATTCCTCCATCATCAAACATCAATTAAGAAACTCGATCGTGGCTTGGAGTTGTAAATCCCCGCGGCTAACACTTTTACCTTTTACCAGACGCATTTATGTGTTTCATGTTTTTTGTAAATACATAAAATTTTCAATTAGAATTATAGTGAGACTCAGAGTTGCCTCAAAGAGTATAGCATAACTGGTCGGGCCTATAAGAAGGCAGGTGTTCAAGACCCAAAATGTAAGGAAAATAGGAAGAGCGCCTTTTGGGCTTTGTTGGGCATGATAGGAATGAACCTCTCTCTCATCCGACATAGTGTGAGATTTAAATGCCTTTCGGAGGCAACATTATATATATATATATATATATATATATATATATATATATATAAATATATATATATATATATATATATATATATATATATATATATATATATATATATGAAAATGAAGGTGATTGAAAAGGATAAGAAGGTGGGGGTGGAAGGATCCAGGGACCTAATATTTCTTTCGGAGGCAGAGTCAAGATGACTGGTAGCAACATGATATATATATATGAACCTCTCTCTCATCCAACATAGTGATTTAAATGCCTTTCGGAGGGCAACATTATTATATATATATATATATATATATATATATATATATATATATATATATATATATATATATATATATATATATATATATATATGAAAATGAAGGTGATTGAAAAGGATAAGAAGGTGGGGGTGGAAGGATCCAGGGACCTAATATTTCTTTAGGAGGCAGAGTCAAGATGACTGGTAGCAACATGATATATATATATATATATGAACCTCTCTCTCATCCGACATAGTGATTTAAATGCCTTTCGGAGGGCAACATTATATATATATATATATATATATATATATATATATATATATATATATATATATATATATATATATATATATATATATATATATATATATATATATATATATATATATATATATATATATATATTGAAAATGAAGGTGATTGAAAAGGATAAAAAGGTGGGGGTGGAAGAATCCAGGGACCTAATATTTCTTTCGGAGGCAGAGTCAAGATGGCTGGTAGCAACATGATATATATATATATATACATGAGGGTGATTGAAAAGGATAAAAGGGTGGGGGTGGAAGGATACGGGAATGTCGTTAGACCTGATTTCTGGAAGCTTTCAAATCGGATGAGAGCGAAATTAATCAAAAGTTTGGTTGTCCACAACTTTCACAGGAAACATCTCGGCAGCTGCGCCTTGTAGTGGAATTAAAAGAAAGGGTCTGGTCCAGCTGACCAGCTATTTTTAGAAGCAACATACTATCTATTCATTATTACATTGACCTCCTTTTTTTTTTCCTTTATTGTTCTTCTTTTTTCTTAATCAGGGCGTTTTGCCAAGGAAGGAGTGTCGTGTGGTGGAATGAAACTTCCGAAAACTTTATAGTTGATACATATGAGTGATGAAACCAAGGCTCAGCGTTTGTAGAAAATGTATGAAGATGAGACTTGCTTTGAGGTGAGCAAGAGGAATAATCTTTGTGTTTGAGCGAGAACAAAGCCCTTTCTTTGTTCCTTGTAGGGTTTAGAACTGATCACACTTGATTTCAAAACCAGGTTTTTAAAATGTTTGGGCGCCATGGAAATTGGGTATGAAGAACATTCAGTGTTGGCAAAACTTGCATTTTGTAAAAATGAAATGAAAGACATGAACCTTTCTAGTTATTCAACAAAAACCAAGTTTAAGGTGTGTCACCCAAATAAATCAAATTTCAAAACTCATGAAAAAAGATTGTTTCGCAAGTGAAATAATAAAGATTGAAGAAGATTCATGCAACACATTAAAAAGTGTTTTACGAATCTACCTCAACGTAGCAATTACAAATTGTCTCCTTTGCCAAACTGGCCTCGAAGAAACTAGAAAGAAAACATGGGGAATGAGTGGTTTCATGTAGCGATTGTTCCAGGGACTTTCGAAAAAGCGAATGCATTCGGGTGAGCGAGAGTGTCAATCCCACCGCCTGAAGCAAAGCCCGAAGACCCCCCCATTCCCTCTGCCTTCGGGGTTTGAGCTGGTCAATGATAAAACAGAACACCTTTCAACTTGGATGTCGCGTCCTACCGCTTTAAAACACAAGAACATAGCGTCCACGAGAATCGAACTAGAGACCTGCTTTTTACTAACCTCTAACCCGACCAGCTACGCTATGCCCCTTGAGGCAAAAAACCAATGCATTATTATAAGAGAGATTTTTTAAAATGTCAATGCACTCTCGTAAATAATCCACATGCAAGGAGGCTTCTCAGAAATTCACTCGCTTATAAAATATTCCCTCCCTGCGTCCTCTAGAGGCAGTTGTGGGGTTTAGTTTTCTTCGTTGGACGGGTCTCCGCTCAGACTATCTAGGAAACTAATCCTTCAGCAAAACCATCCACACAGTCTGAAAAAAACAAAAGATGTTTGATCATCTGCCACCCACTCAAACTGTGCTTAATCGTCGGTCGTCACCACTTTCATCGGCAGAAACAGAAAACTGATTCTGAATATATATATTTAAGAGGCGGCAATAGACAATATAATAAATAACTCTTGTACACTAATCTTTTCTCAAAGAAAAGCAGAAGGCAAGCTCTTAATTTGTCTATACTAGAGGGCCCCTTTTGCTGATGACCTCCAAAAAGAAAAAGAGAAATGCATGACTCCCATTCTCCCAGCCATGACTGGCGGCAGCTAGTGGCGGAGCCAGTGTGGGGCAGGTGTGGGCGCCTGTTCATGCCAACCCAAAATATTTTCAAGAGCCTTCTTTCTCCCTCTCACTGTCCTGCCCACACCAGCCCAAAATATTTTAAATGAGTGCCCCCGCCAGCCAATTTTTCTGGCTCCGCCACTGGCGGCAGCCGCTGTCACCCTTATATATAAATTAAGTGTGTAGAGGAACTAGAAAGAACATATGTGGCGTCATGTAGCGACTATTTCAGGGACTTTTGAAAACGCAAATGCATTCTTATAACGATTACTTCATGGATTTTGGAAAATGTCAATGCATTCTCATAAATAGTCCACATAGAGGCTTCTGAGAAATTCACTTGCATATAAGATATTCCATCCGTGCGTCCTCTTGCAACAGAAGATGACGACGAATTGGGGGTTCAGTTTTCTTCGTTGGACCGGTCTTTTCCTCATATTGATTAGGAAACCAATCCTTCAGCGAAACCACCCACACAGACTGAAAAAAAACAAAAGATGTTTGATCATCTACCACCACTCAAACTATACTAAAAAAAAAATATTTCATTGGCAGAAACAGAAAACTGATGCAACGGCCCTTCACCTTTTTCTAATATATATTTAAGAGGGGACAATAAACAATATAATAAAAACTTTTGTACAATAAAATTTTTTCCCAAAGAAAAATTGAAGGCAGGCCCTTAATTTGTCTCTGATCAGATCAGGTAGTAAGAAGGAGAGGAGAATAAGAATCCATCCACTTGGCCTCCAAAAAGAGAGAGAATTATGACTCCGAGCCATGCTAGCAGCTGTCATACTCATCCACTTATATATATATATATATATATATATATATATATATATATATATATATATATATATATATATATATATATATATATATATATATATATATATATATATAAAATCTTTCTTTGCCAGTAGGTCGGATATGGATCACCTAAATACATTGAAATTAAGTCAGATTTGGATAGGATATGATACAGCCAAAGTGACAGCTAGGCGATGAGAGAAAGTGTAACGCCATATATATATATATAATGGCAAATGGTTAAAGACACTAGTGAAAAAAATAAGAAAACTTGGTTGGTGTGGGCAACTTCATGTATCAGCTTACAGGTAATTCCGCCACCGATAAACCTGTTTTAAACTGATATTGCACATTGAATATATAAGTGTATGATTATTGACCCATATTCAAATACGCATGCATGTTTAAAATTTGTAAAAAGAAGTGTGACCGACTGGACATTTTTTTATTTCGTTTTGGGGTCGAGAATTCAGGTTCCAATCCACAAATACGGAGACGGATTTGATCTGTGTTTTTGCATTTATGATCGAAAACGGGTCTTCAACAAAATTAGATATTTGTATTCACGAGAAAGTCTTATACAAACTGATTTGGACTAGGGGGTGAACAACGAGTCGAGTCATTTGCTTAACGAGTCGAGCTCAAGTTCATGAGTCGACTCGTTAAGATAAACGAGTTGGGTTCGAGCTCAACACGTAACTGCCGAGTCGAGCTTGAGCCTTATTGAGTTTGTCGAGCCTTAGTCAAGTCTATATATTCAAATGAGTTTATGAGTTTGTTGAGCCTTAATTGAGTTGTGTTGGAGCTCAACACATAACGATGAACATCAATTCTATTCAAACGAGTTTGTCGAGCCTTAATCGAGTTGGACTGGAGCTCAACACGTAACAATGAATATCAATTCTATTCAAACGAGTTTGTCAAGCCTTAATCGAGTCGGGCTCGAGCTCAACACGTAACGATGAATATCAATTCTATTCAAACGAGTTTGTCAAGCCTTAATTGAGTTGAGCTCGAGCTCAACACGTAACTGCCGAGTTGAGCTCGCGCTGCTTCTGTCGAGCTATTCTCGAGCATGAGCCGAGTCGAGCTCGATGTTTTCTTAGTCAAAGGCAAGCTCGAGTTGATTGAACTTGGGCTTGGCTCGGCTCGGCTTGTGTTCACCCCTAATTTGGACCCACTTCCAGCATTAAATTCAAAGCTTGATCACCTAGTGGATCCGATCGCCAACTCAAAGAAGGAAGCCCACAGTATAAAAATTTGCGGCACCCGTTAGTTCCTAGAAATCCCCTTCCTGTCCAGATTCTGACTGGACAATAAGCAGCATCTTCATCTTGGAAAGAATACTTTTCTAGCAACACATAGCGTCACCGCTGACACACGTAGAATATGGCTCACCGACGCCATGGCCACGAGCTCTCTTCTGCTATATCCCCATTTTGCCGCAGAAACATGTGGCCTTTGTTGTAGGGACGGGTCGTACAGACCTCCACCAACCTTGTTCTCGAAGAAAAAAAATTAAAAACAAGGATAAAGGCAAAACTGAGATCAGCTCACCACTTTTGATTGTCGTCATCAATTTAGACAGCACTCATGGCTTGAGAAAGTACACAAAGGTTGGCAATTGGGATATATATATATATATATATATAAGAAGTCAACTTCTACTTGAATTTCATTTGATAAAACTATATTTTATTACATCTCAATAAACTATTTTTTTATGTTATTAGTGGATGAACATAAGGAGAATTCCATCCTACCGTTCAATAAGGAAGAAAACCCCACCCTTCTCCCCATCTCCCAAGATACCAAGCTTACATTCGATGTCTTGGATATTGCACATCTGTATCTTTCTTTCTTTTGGAAAACATGAGGTTGATTTCTTAGAAATTTGAAATGGCGATTGACTATTTATGAGCTCTTGTTTAGAGATGTCAATAAATCTGATTTAGATCAGGTTCGATCGAACTCTTTTAAAAAAATCACAAAAAAATTAGATATGCAAAGAAAAAAAAATCCAATTAAGAAATCCGATGCAGATTTAAGAAATGAACATTTGATGGGATTCACACATAAATATCTGATTGGGATATGGGTCAGATTTATTTTTAAACAAATATACTCTATCTAATGCTCTTATATTTTTTAATTTGGTTCCCAATCAGATTCAGATCATATTTAGATTGTGAAACCAGATTTCATATTCAGATTCCGATATGGATTTTCTTTGTTTATATTTGACGTAAAAAAAAATACTTTTAAGAGTATGTCCACATCAATTCAATTTTTTGGCGTCCCTTATGCCAACCTCGTTGAAGATTTTTCTCCTTTAATGGTGAGATAGGCGTTTAAGTGCAATGGTGAGATAGGCGTTTAAGTGCTGGAATAAAAAGTGAAACCTCGTGATTCACAACAGAAATATCAACATAAACGTGTTACGGAGTAAAAGGCAAATTCCGCGCCCCCGGATTCACAAAAAAATAAGGGAAATAAAAACAAGCATAGACCTTCCCGCTTACGCCGCCGGAGAACGGAAGGAATTCATCGCTCCTGCCTACTTACCGAGAAAAAGGAGAGACCAGTCGCTGTTCATTTTTGCTGCTGAAAAGACGGCATCCACATTACGAACAACCCAAATCAACCAACGGTCGGCGTGGATGTTAGTTTCATTTGAAAATGTCCCCAAAAGAAATCAGTTTCCAGTGAGGATCCAGTCCAAAATCCAAATGGAATGCTTGCACTTTAAAGGGCACTCAAGTCAGCTTCTATTTGGAGATTATGGAATTAGATTATTTTGCCAAGTTGGATTCAGTATAAACCTGAATGAAAACGCAGTCAAAACATAATTTTTTCACATTAGGAGCTCTTACCACTTCAGGTCAGATGATCAGGTATTTTGTTGCAATCCTTATGGTGGGGGGTGAAAGGAAGTTGGTGTAATGGACAGAATATGAGTTGGTAGGCAAGTAGTTTTTATTTTGAACTTCAGGAACATCTATCTTATTATAAAACACAGATATGCAAGTTGAAACATAACGAAATCATCACTCCGAAGTATTGAAAACCGTCTTAGTATCTGTTTGCATCCCAAATTTTTCATTGGTTTTGGAGTGCTCCAGAAAAATGAGGTTTTGTTTTGAAATAGGAAAGAAAGGGACTCGCCCGTCGGTACGAGGATTGACCGTTCCCGGCACCTTTACCGGGGGTAATCAACCCAAGGGCTATGTTCATCATTGATGCATTTCATTTTAACTTAAACATCTTTTTGATTCTATATGCGGTGCAGAAAATATTGAAAGTTTGATGTTTCAAACTTTTGAAAAGAACTCTTGAAGAGTTAAATGTGAAATATTTTGAGGAAAAAATAGAATTAGTAAATGTCATTTGAAAAGCTTGTGAAATCATTTTGAAATCACTTTAGTGTTCTCTTAAGACTTTAAGTAGGTTTGAGATTTTGCTCTAATTCGGTTACCACCTAGTTAGAGCTTCATCCCTTCTTGCTTAAGTTCTTTTAGAGATGTGCTTGTGATCATAAGTGAAATAAAGTGGGTGTGAATGCATGAATGCATTGATCCTATATGATTGAAAGGAAAATCATTCATTCCTACCACAACATTCATCTAATGGCATTCCTACCATAACATACATATAAGATTTGTTATTGTAAATATCATATATATGAAGGAAAAATTTTTGAAAATGGATTAGGATTGTAGACCATCAAGCATGAATCCAATATTGGGTCATTACTTGGTTTGTGGTCTTAATGAAGTCGGCAAATGAAAAATTAAGATCTTAAATGATAAGGAAAAATATTGTTTATTACTTTTTCTACTTTCTGAACTAGGCAAGAGAGATATAGAGAAAGAGATCTTGAAAATCATAAAATCACATGTTTTGAAAGACAAATATATGTATTCGTATACATATATGAAAGCTTATGAAAATGATGTTTCTATCAAGTAGAGAAGAAAATATCATTTTAGAAAAAGAAAGAAAGATTTTAAAATGGAATACGCATATATATATATTTATATATACGTATATGAGAGTTTGTAAAATGATATGTTAAATCATAAAGAGAGAATGACAAAGAAAGATATTTATGTGCACACATACGTATATAACATGTATATACACATATGTCTTCATGAGTATTAAATTCAAGAAGTGAATTGAAATAGCCGACTTCATTTTTTATGTAGGCCGGAGGGAAAACTTGGACTCATGCAAGAGCCTAAGTTAAATCCTCAAAGCCACATTAGAGGATTTCTTTTGAAAATGTTTTGTAAGAGCATGATCATAAACATAAAATGTAATAGTTTCATTGATGACAAAGGGATCAGTTTCTTCCACCATTGGGTATGGAAGAAAGTCAAATCATAGAATAAGGGACTCATTAGGGTTCCTAATGGAATGATTAAAAGAAACTAACGTAAAATGATATGCAAATGCAATATTAACATGTACAAATTTCGTAGGGGGTTTTTCCCGGGTTGGACAAGTCCCAACCTCAAAATTAATTAATACAACACAAAATAGAAAATCCCAAACCACACTGTCAATCTCACCCTACATTCATACATAAGTGAAAACCAAGCATTACCATAGACAACATATAGTCAATATTCAAATAAGGAAAAAGAAAAAGATCATGGTAAGGAGGGAGAGCACATTAGAGAGAGAAAGGGCATGATAGAGAGAGAGCTTATTAGTGAGAGAAAGAGCATGATAGAAAGAGAGCTTATTAGTGAGAGAAAGAGCATGATAGAAAGAGAAAGAGGTCATTAGAGAGAAAGGAAAAAAATGATGGAGAGAGAACTACTCAACTAAGCATGATAAAGAGAGAGAGAGGGAGAGAGAGAGAAGACATACTAGAGAGAGAGAGAGCATAGTAGATAGAGCAAACATAGTGAAAAGAGAGCATAATAGATGAGAGAACATAGTAAAGAGAAAACATGATAAGGATGTATTTATGATAAAGAAAGAGAGAAAACATNAAGAACATGATTTAACAAAATATCATCTCATCTCCTCATTCTCTTAGTGCACTTGAGCATAGCCTCTTGTCTCTAAAAAGAGGTAGAGTGCTATCTCTTTTGGCCATGGAGAAGAAAAATGAGAAAGGGAAATTATAAAGAAAGAAAAGAGAGAGATTATGACTACATACCTCTAATGCCTCCAAGAGATGAATCTTGCCCCAAGTTTGAGAGAAAATGGAAAGAGAAAGAGGGAGAGAGAGAGAGCTCAAGAGAAACCCTAAGTCTTCAAGTGAGAATACTCTAGAGTTTCTCCCAAAGGGTTTCTCCCAAGGACCTCTCTTGCCCAAGAGGGGAGAAATGGAGGGGTATTTATAGAGGATTTTGGAGCCAAAACCCTAAATTTGAATTTTTTTGAATTTCCTCCCTTTTTCATCCGAATTTCACATAATTTTGAATTATTTTGAAAAAAAATGGTTTGAAAATAGGTATGATTGGCCATTAGGCTTATAAAAATATATTTTAAATTGGGTCTTGTCCATCCAAAAAGACTAAAATCACCAGCTAAAAGAAGTTTCTTTTGTCAAAAGGAGGGTCAAATGAGTCTTTTTCGCCAAAAGACTAAAATCGCCCTCTAAAAGAAGTTTCTTTTGTCAAAAGGAGGGGCAAATGGGTCTTATTTGCCAAAAGACTAAAATCGCCCTCTAAAAGAAGTTTCTTTTGTCAAAAGGAGGGGCAAATAGGTCTTATTCTAATTTGAATTTGAAATGTGGATTTTGGATCTAATTTGAATTTGATAATTGGATTTTGAGTTTGAAATGCTAGATTTGGATTTAAACTTGGATTTTGGATATAAACTTGAATTTAAAATTTATTTTAAAAATAATATACCCAAAATTTTAATAGCCCCATTTTTTAAAAAATTTGAGGTGATAACAGTATCTTAAAAGGATGAGGAAAAGAATAAGTGTTTTTAAAGGCAAAACGATCAAATAATTCAGTTTATCCAGCAGGTCTGTTGTGGCAGATTCAGCAATAAGACTATCTTATTTGTCTTCAGTTTGTTAGGTTTTGATTTGGATACATGATAGCAAGTCCGAAAACTAACCCCTTCGCCTGCTTTGGCCCCACCAATAAATCCAAAAAATACATTCGAGGTCAGATACACGGTCATGGAAGCTTTCAGCTTCTTAATGAATAAAAAAATGCTAGGTAAGATTAACGCAAGTGCCCTACACCAAGAACCTGGAAGAACTCAGCATGTCTTCTCGGTCACTAGGGATGTGCAGCCATAATAATATGCTCTCCACTAGTCTTCCATCCCATTGTTTTCCACCCGCCTCCTTGTCTGTTTGCAGGAACCATATGAGAGCCACCATGAACACCCTTGTCATGGATGGAAACCATAATGCACATTCCAGTGCATAGTTTCTTTTATAAACACAGGTTTGATATGATTAAGATAGATCAACAAAAATTACATCCATGCAAGCTGTAATTGCCTCAAAAACCTTGTACCTAGTTTTTCTCACCTCATATGCGAAGCTCTTTTACTGGCATTACTATTTACTAGAATCATGCTTTCTAAACCAACTATTTCAACTGCATTCACCAGTTTATAGCCCCATCCACAGTACTCTGAGGGAGTGATCTGAAACGGTACCCTTCTGAACCAAGAAAATCTATCCTACAGCACCAGAGGTGCAGTAACCATATGAAACATTCCAATCACCAAACTGGAGTCATCACAACAAAAGATTGATGTCTCATGCGTTCACGAAGCTACTCAGTGATGACCTAGACCTGTGCTCAGAGCGCAAGTGTGTATTGCTTTTCCAACTAAACAAAGTCTCAGAAATTTAGCTATTCTTTACTCGAATGGAATTGCAGCTATAAATTAGAAAATCAATAGATAAAAATTACCCCTCAGATAAGATACAAGAATCGGGAAGGACATGATTGACAGCTGGTCTTCAACATCGCACCTTCAATTTTCTAAGGCTAACAGCAAAACACCGCAAAGACTCCATGGCGCTTTGGATCTGATTAGAAATGTTAATGTACAGCCATCTTTGTGCCGCCTCGTCCAGTCCATGTCGTGTTGTAGGCCAACCATGGCAGCGGTTGGATGATTCTTGGGGTATGGATTTAGCTGCCTGTTGTAATTCAACAAGATCAAATTCCATAGGCTCTCCAACAACTACATCAATGTCCTTCCTGCAAAGAGGAAGAGGAGGCCTTCGCCCAAAAAAGGATTTCTCAGGCATCACCTGCAATAGTGGTCAAAGTTAAGTTTTGCCAGTGATCCAATTTTTCAAGTTCCAGAAGCTTTCCCGTCAAAAGATGTTAAATCAATTGTCCTACTATTTTTTCTTAACGTTTTCTCCTTCAATATGCTGATGACTTTGATAACAGGACTTGGAAAAGGGGTTTCTCTCTCTCTCTCTCAGGTTTCATCAACAAACATGTCTGAAACACAACATGCTGAACTTCCACAAATCAACAGGTAATAGATTTTCAAGGAAAGGAGACCCTCCCTAACCCTTGTATCTGGAGAGTCAACAAGCATCCATGGTACAATAACGATAAATAAAAGCATGAACAGAGAAAATTCAGCAAACCACAAAACATTTCTTTGCATGTTACCTCTTGAAAACCACAATGTACAATAGGCAGAACTATTGGTGTTACAGGTGCTCGAACAATAAGACTAGCGGTTCCCCATTTTAGCCGTCTTATTGGGCAATTCTCTTGGTACACCTTTCCCTCAGGAAATGTATGCAACTGCCATTGACATAAACTAAGAAGCTCATTATGCTTGATTCATGCAAACTCTATGCACAATTGCAGGAGAATCAAATTTAATCTTGAGATGTTCTTTACCCATTCTCCATCACTTAATCGATCGAGTGCTTCATTCATGTTTTCTTGATATATTCCAGCCCCTCTATTTATAGGAATGCATTTTCCTGTGGAGTTCCTTGCTTAGAAATCAAACCCTAATTTCAAAAACATCAAAAATAAATGAAGCCCAACTATGACATAGTCTTGGTAAGGAATGAAAAAGAAAAACATGCAAAAGCTAATACAGACAGAAGCATAGCCTACAATAAAATTTCCCAGTTTATGTGACAAGGACAATTTGATCCACTAAAAGTATTTTGCAGGATAACTTTAACGGGAAGAAAAGAAGAAGACTGAATAAGATGCATTTAGAATCTTCCAACTTTTTGTTTCAAAATTTTAAGTATGAGAAACACCACCATTAATTTGAAGTAGATGGCATAAGTTTCAAACTGAGGAGTTAGTAACAGAAGGCACTTGTTGCTAGAGCATCAAGTTCAATGAAGGCAAATGACCGCAGATAGAAAAGTTTGCTCATCAGTAGAATACTGCAAATAATGATAGGAGGAAGAGAAGAACAAATACAAGTCAAAAGATGAACGATCCAAGACATGTTTCCAGCCCAAAAGAAACTTGTACCTCAGGGACAGTAGATTCAAGAGAATTCAAATGTTAACTAAAGAGTACTAAAATACAACTATGTGAACTTATAATATGGGTATAAAGAGCAAATCCTAAGATGGGGGCCAAAGGGATAGTTGACAACCTAAGTCCTAATTAATGTCTAATATCACTTAGGGACTAAGCCACATGGGTGCAGGTGTGGGTACAGGGGGTATGAGTTTGGAAAGGGTAATTTGATACCTGTGGGGAATGAGGGTGTGGTAGGGTATACATAAACATGATCCACAAAACTGAAGCAAAACAATTCACAAGTTCATGCATAATGCATCAAACAACTTAGTCTGTAAGTTCAACAACTCATACATATAATCACATTAAATTAAAGTTAAAAAAAAGTGGCAAATAAAGTGAAAGATCTTCACTTAAAATTTTGGATCGAACTGTCTAACAGAAACTTGATCCAAAAGTGCCCAAATGGTCCGGTATGCCCATGTCTAAAAGCTGCTCAGCATTTCTCATGCATCCATGTTACACGGACTGCAGATCTCTAAGGGACAAAAAAGATTACATCATCAAACTTAATTTGTTCACTAGCTTTCATTTATTTATTATTGTAACTTTTTCATGTAATTTAGTTAAGTTTATGAAAAACAACTCAAAACATTGGTGACACACATAGAAGGCATATTTGGAGAGTGGCTCATAAGTCATAACATGCAGCATGGTAAGATTGGTTATATTTGCTAAAGAAATTTCACAAAAAGAGAAACCTTTGATTGCAGGGCATGCTAAGCATTTCCACAAAGTGGTCGAGCGCAGTATGGGATGCAAACATGAGATGGTAGAATGGGAGGGACAATGAATTTTTCCTCTACCACATCCATCAGATCTCACAATGCATCCAACGGGAAGAAACAGGCACAGCTATTGTTAACTTGTTCTCTGGACCATTAAAGCAAGCGAAAGACTGAAGAACAGTCTATTCTTGGAACAGCTGTTCCAGGTACTCCAGGCAGAGCTGCTCCTGGAACGGCAAAGAGTAAGCAATCAAAGGACCTCTTGGAGTTACAAGTTTGGGTTGACAATTCTCGTCCACGGTTTTGATGTAAATCATATAATACAATTCTGCACCATATGAAATGAAGGTATATTAAAGAACCACGGTTCTGCATTATATAAAAAAGTCCAACAACTCTCCAACAAATGAGCTGAACAAGACAAAGCTTGGCATCTTCCCAGGCTTTTACCAACACGACTAGTGGAGTCCTCTTTCCTGATCGTCGTTTAAGCAACTTAATTAAAGCAAACACCAGCATCCCTAGTGCATCATTTTTTTTCGTTCTCACTTTTCATCATGTCAGTTAGCAAACTGCCTGCAATTTAATGAAATGCCTTCCAGTTTCCACATGGAAACTGTAAAGTATAGTTCATCGCTATCCACAATTTGGTCAGTCTGAAGACTCTCAACCACCGCAATAGTGTCTCTTGTTTACATTCCTCTTCCCAAAATTTGGTCAGTTCCTCAAAAGTCGAAATTTTTAACCTGGGAAGAAAAAAAAACGTCGTTCACCCAAGCTCATTACCTTATGGGACACACCAACACTCCGACTGAGGCAACATTCGAGCACCTCATTAACAGGGCCAGGGGAGGATGAGAGCGAAGGCACAAAGGTGGTCACAGTTTAGAAATACACAGGTGAATGCATTTAGCACAAGTCACCACCCAAATGCGAGCTGACAGAGCTATGAACCGACTTCTCGGTGTACGATTAAGCAACTGTTCGTTACTTCACGCATATCTTCTACTAAAGAATTTGGCAAGAAGGGGCTATACTCATCCATGAACTGAGTGTTTTTTTTTTGGGGGGGCATGACTCGTTCAGTTGCATCAGTTAGCAAACGTGCTCATTCGTTGCATTCTCCATGTTTTTCTTATTCTGGTGCGCTTTCATGCTTTCAGACCATAGATAACAAGATCTTACTAACCTTTTCATAAAGCACAACAAACAGTTCAAATAGAGAAGGCAAAAATAAACATACAATTGACAGAAATTTAATTTTAAAAAAGGGATAGAAAGACGCATGAAATGGAGATGAAAGAGAAAGCTACCGATCCTGAAGAAATAAGCCAATATGGAATTTTTGAAGCAAATATCCTCTGCTGCAAGCGACCAACGTCCCAAGTTCGAGTCTGTGGATGGGAAACCCTTGAATCCCCAGAGAAGCGGATCGTCCAACCTACCCAAACACGCGTTTTCATCAACTTAAGATCCTTCTAAGGGACACAGAAAGGGAGACGAAGAAGAAGAAGAGGCAGAGGGGGAGCCGTGGTTCCTACGTGGACATGTGGTTGCTGACGGTGAGCAGAGGCGTCCCCGGCGGCCTGTGCCGGACGACATTGAGAAGCGTCTCCGAGTTGTGCACAGACGTCGAGTTGAGGAGGCTTGCCACAACCTTGGAGAACGCACCGACCGCTGCGAATATCAACCTCCGCGGGATCCCGCCAAGATGGTCGGGCTTCGCCGCCCAATCCAGTGAGGTCCTTCCTGGCATCCCTTTCTTTTGTGTCCCTTAAGCTGGCTGGGCGGAGGCAAGGACGAGATCGGCTATCCAGCTGCCACTGCCGCTGCCGTTGCTCATCCTCCGGTTCTACCACCTCCTCCGGCAAAAACCGAGGGCACAGACTGCCCGAAAGATTTCCGGCGGGGAAACTTCGTACATACCGCCTGATTCACTACTCGTCCGGCGACCGGCCTGCCGATTAGAATAGTTACCAGGGCTAATGGGATCTGGGAAGCAATGAAAGTTTGGATGTAAGTAACATGCTTGAGAAAAAGTAATATTTGCTGCAACTAGAACTTGTATGCGCAGAGCGGATATCACCTTAATATCGAGCATTCAATTTTCTTGGCGTTGTGTTGCCCTGCGAAGTTACGACTGCAGTTTATGCAACCACCATGAATATTAGCGCCTAAGTTACAGAAAATCCCATTAGAAAAATCTATTGGTAGTCTGTAATTGGTTGAGTCTACAAACCAAATGAGAGTTTAGCGCTTACCTGCACATACTCATGAGCACAACAATGCCATGTGTAGAAAAATCAGGATGTTTCTTGCTAACAAGATGATGAATCAGGATGTTGCTTGTTGTTTCCTGCCAAACCAGAAAACAAGATTTGGATTTGATGAGGCAAATGAATGAGCTTCAAACTGGAATTTTAACTGTAGGAAGGTCCAAGATTCTACATTCTGTAGACCAATTTCATGACAACTGAATATCGTTTAATCAGATTTTAAAAACTGTTTTGCCCTCTAGTTTTCTAAAAATTATATAACCTGATTTTAACTGTTTTATGGCATCAAAATGGCTATAATCATACAAATATACTGATTTTTTTAGTTCTGTAAATGGCAGTTTTCTTTGTCACATTAACATTCCAAGAATCTAATTTTACAAAGTTTGGACACAATTTGCCCTTTGAGAGAGACGAATTACAATAAACTATCCAGAAATGTTGACTTGTAATAAAGGCCACTTGGGTATTTTTTATAGGATTCTATTTATTTCGGACATGTAGACCAAATCTCCATTCAAGGTACAGTTTGCCCAGATTTAAGAAGAATTAGTTGATTTTTGTATTTTATGTTTTATTTTTAAGGATAATTAATCTATGCATTCATGTATTTTATTGTTTATTTGGGTAGGTGTGGCATGGTGAGTCATAGAACGCTTAGGTTTGCTTGTTTAGTCACTTCAATATTTATTCATTTTGAATGTTTTACTAACTAATAACAAGTCGGGCACGATCACAGGCTGAGCCAATTCTTTTTTACCGGACACTAAATATATAATTAACATAATTTCAATTGACCATGGAGCAGTGACTGAGATCTCACGGGTATGAATTAAATTAAACATGACATGTGGATAAAATAGCACATTCAAATGATATAATACCCCAATTAAAATGCATACAAAATATATATGACATGCCACATAAGAAATATGCACGATGGATTTATAACTAAATGATATGCTATAATTATGGTTTAGATAGAATATGTTCCATAGCTCTAGGATATGACCCTATACTCACCTTCCCAGTCACTCTATACAACCTTGATTGGTCGACCAATTTGCTTTCCAATGGGTAACTTGAAGCCTTTAAAAGCATGAAGTACTTCAGACTGTTTCTAATAATAAACATCGACTTAATTCTGGAAAAGCCATCAACATCTATTAGTAATAATTAAATATAAAGGTCCAATAAAGTAGTGAGCTGCTGGCACAAATGGGAGAGAGTGAGTCGTTCCTACTTGACAAATCTTATAAATTATTTTAGAATGATAAAGTGAAGTTGATGGACCATACTTCTAAATGACACGACAAACAACCATACTTCATATTCTGATCTGCCCTTTATGAACTTATTATAAACTCAAGGCTAATGTTATTGCCCTTTATGAACCCATGAACGTAGAAAAGATATTGATCACACACGTAAAATATTTTGCAAAGAAATCTTAGTAGAAGAAGAGTGAATTTGCAAGGTGAAATATGTCCAAACATGTCATGTTGCCGAATTTCACTTGATCATTGCCATTGTAGTGAGCAGACATAGAGAACTTGTTGAAACATGCATGTGGCGTACAGCACCTGAATCTAGGGACCGCCCGCGGTCGCAAAGCTGTTCTCATTAGTAGCAAATAAATTCAAATAGTTTCCGTGTTAAACTTATATCTCGGGCACTTAATGATCTTGCTAGTTGCTACTGGCAAGGTTGACAAAGTAGTGCAGCAATTTGTAGCAACATAAACCATGATTCGACATGAGAAACAAGTTGCAAAATGCCTTTGAATTGTGATTTTTGATGTTACATCCTCTCGCCCGAACCAGAAAGTTTTAGGTAAGAGGCTCTTATTATTGCAATAGATTGGGTACATGTATAACTACAAGGCACTAGCCCGGGTTTGGTGTGGGCATCCCGTATAGCTAGGCCTGAGTCCAACATATAATAATAAAACTTTCATAAAGGTTTATACAGGCTGGGGTGGGCAGTTGCCCACTCCAGCCCCATGGTAACTCCGCTACTGTAATACATCTCCAAGATGTGTTAGAAGAGCATCCTCCATTTCCATAAAGTACCGTTGACACTAAAAATTACATTTTTCAGTAATATTTGCTACATCATTTTTTAATATCAACAACAAAATAGGCTCCTAAGTCGAGCTTCGTAAGCAAGAAGCATAGTTAGTAAATCATCAAGAACGAGCAACGTTCGTGGCTCGACAAATGTATATGTTCTCTTTAAAACCCCCATAGTTGCCTCTTGAGTTATTGAATTTGGGCACGAGATCCAGCAGCATATATCCTTTTTAAGTGTGTCCCAACTCAATATGATATGATTTGGTAGTGAAGTTGTCTTGCAAGGGAAAAGTGAATCCAAAGGATGAGTTGCCATTCATATAGGGTTTCTAATTGTAATGTTCTGTTTTGAAAAGTTTAGTTATATATTGAAAATTATGAGAGATCTTTAAGAACTTATAAAAAATATTATTAAGTGGTTGATTGTCCTTGTTCTTAACATTTTTAATGTTGGAACTAAAACTGCTAAGAGACGGATTTGGGTCTATTGAACTGGGGGCACGAGACCTTCACAATTTAGTATCAATGCATAGTTCAACAATCAGACCCAAGTCTCATACTCACGGATGTGTGTATCCTAGAGAAGGTAGATTGTAATACCCAACCTTGAAAAGCTTGGTCATGTATTGAAGATTGTAAAAAGTGTTTAAGGGCTTATAAAAAGGGCTATTTGTCTTGGTTTCCATCTTTTCTGTTTGGAGTAAAACAAATGCTACTAAGGGACGAGTTCAAATCCATTGAATTGAATGGAAAGCCCAAGCCTTGAGTGAGTCTGGCCTGCTATTTTGGCCAATTCATTCCGCTGGACATGGTTTTGTAATCTAGCAATTTCTGGCAGCGGCTGATTTTAATTTATATATATATATATATATATATATATATATATATATATATATATATATATATATATATATATATATATATGATATAGCTCAAATAAAATAAATTTAGCTAGCTATGTCTGTAGGTATTTAAATGTTAATTTGCATACATCGAGTACGCCACTGGCGAAACTTACTCATCCACAACCTGGAAAAAGTCATACTATTTGGTGCTGTTATGAGATATGATAATTGATAAATGCTCTTATGAGAAATTGAAAATTCACTTCTGCCGATATTAGAAAAGTAAAGGTATTTTCTCGTTAACAAATAAAAAGTATGATAAAAATGACAAAATAAGCTTCAAGGTTGTCAGCTTCTCCCACTTCATTGCAAGAATGTCTGCATTTATTCTTGCCCATGCCTTGAAAAACTTAAGCAACCAATAAGGTGTAAAAGAGAGAGAGAGAGAGAGTGCCATTCTGCATTAAGAAAGAAAACTAAAGTATCAAGGGTGGAAATATATATATATATATATATATATATATATATATATATATATATATATATATATATATATATATATATATTACATATAGTTAACAAATTTTCAATTGGCCATGAAGCAAGGCTGTCCTATAATAACTGAACTTGGATCTATGAACACAGATCACCAAATTTAACCACTAATTTAAGCTTTCATAGAATGGGCTCCATGGAGCATAGGCCGTGCAAAGCCCCCATCTATCTACACCCCTTTAAAGCACTACTTCTTGTTTGTTTCAATAATTGATCAAGTTACACAAGCACGTATCAGTTATGTTGACATGATTAAACATTAACTACAGGTCTTATGCATGATCATTCACCAAATTAACCGACAAATCTCTTGATCGATGGGGAAATAAAAATCAAGTGATATGCCTGAAATTTTTCATAAAAGAATATATTTTAGGGGGCGTTTGGAAGACACCCTACGGCCAATTTTTAGAAGTAAAAAATGGTTTTGTTCCAAAACACTATTTCAAGCGATACCTTCAATTTCAAAGATCAATGACGACCTACCATTCAAATACGAGAAGTTTTATTTTATGATTTTCAAAAGATAAAGTTTGTAATTCTTGAGTCCCTCATGTGGTTCGTATAGTGGGTAGGGCCTCTGACTGTTGCCAAAACTATTGGACTTCAAAAAAACTGGTGCATTACTTTTTGCGCTAGTCAAAAGCATGCCTACGACCTACTGATCTTATCATCTTATGCCACCATAACCGCAAGCAGGCTCACTGCTGCGGTGCAGTTTTCCGTGTAAAGTAAATGATAGTAAATTAGCAATGCTGTAAATGAGTCAAATATATCGATCTGCTTACGGTTGAATACAAATCTACATAAAGTGATTTTGTTTTATTCAACTGCTTAACAAGTTCAGTGTACAATTTGACAATTAGGGTCTTAATCTAAGTTTTATATTTGATTAAGGTTCCATGAAAACTAGAATTATTGTCACAAAAAACGTGTATAGGTATTATATAGCGAGAAAAAAGACGGGTATCATACGACAAAGTTGTATATCTCATAAATAAAACAGGAAAATCTTGGCAAAATTTTAAAAAATTTAGAACATTTAATAAATTTTAAAAATTATAAGAAAATAAAAATCATTAAAATTATGAGAAACACAAAAAATGGGTACAATACACGTTTTTTATTTTCTGACATTTGAAAAACAATGAAAATAAAATGGGTATCATACAACGGACTGTGTTTTACCGTATTATATACATATTTTTTCAACGAGACGCGTTTTTTGTAACTAAAACTAATCACAATGCCCCTGTTAACTAAATTGAAGGCTTCCCTATAAAGGAAAATTGATATATAAATAAAAAAATATTCACATAAAATGACCAAAACACCCTTTAATCTAAACTATGGGAATTCAATTTTTTTCTGTGTTGGAGCCGATGGCAAAACCAAAAATTTCTGGCTCAGGAGCGCTCTGAGTTTAGATTTCAAACTTAAAGGGACACTCATATGTAAAAAAATCAAAAACCAATTATGTTTCTATATGTAAATAAAGTAAAATTTGTAGACTACACGCCAGCTATAACGTAGTTCCGCCATTAGTTAGAGCACAACACAGAAATCGCTCTCTCATGAAGTTGTATTCAAATTCACTTAAAAAAGTGAACGTCACGTCTAAAAGTTATACTTGAGCTCACGCTGAATGTTATCCAATTGAATTCCTTGGGCAACAAGGAAATTGGGAGTGCCACGCGACCAAGTTTGTGGGAGGAATAACTTTTCTCACAAGCAAATTAACTTGGCCTTTTCGATTTAAACAAGTTTGCGACTAAGCCCTCTCAAAAGTGGAGATAAAAACATTTTTAGTGCCTTCCACTTCCAATTGAATAACTTCATTTTACAGTTTTTTTTTTTGCAAAATACTGGTTCATAACTTCTGAAATTCAAAAGTAAACTGCTAATTTGACTGTTATAACACTTTTAATCACAGCTTTTAAAGTTTTGTTTTCCTGATTTCGGAAACCATACTCGAAAGGCTTTTAGTTAGCCGTACCATAACATTTTTTTACGAGGGCACCAATGGATGATGCTTGCTAATATGAGAAGATATGTGCCCATGTTAAAAATTTTTTTTGTATTATTTTTGCCCTGATAGGAGGGTCTTCCATTTAACCAATAATAAGATTTTGATTACTTTTAGATCATTACACAGAGTCATTTGTTTTGTTAGAGACCATAATATTTAACCTGTTCTGTTGTTAATGTTAACAAATAACCTGTTCCGCGAATGCAAAGAGCCGTACCAAAATATATAAACGATTAAGCGGGTTCATTAAATATTTGTAAAGTTGGGAAGTTTTCTGTTAATTAGTTTTCATTGAAATTGCACAGATATTATTGTTTCTCGGTCCAAAGTGCTCGGCGTCGCCGGAGTCATATCCATCACAAGACGCGGGCACGCAAAGCTGCTTGAGGGAGGGAGGGAGAGAGAGAGAGCGTGGTGAAGGAATCTTGGTCACTGGTTTCATGGCTTCGGCGGCCCTTTCCATGGCCGCTGCTTCACTCTCCTCCTCCCCAAGCCCCAGGCTCCTCGACGAGGCTCCCTCGGGGAGCTGTCGCGCCAATAGCCACCTGACGCTCCACCCTCCCGCTAGCTGCAGCGCCCTTCTGAAAGCTCGCGCGGCCGGTGGTGGGAGGTGGGAACACTTCTCTTCCTCTCCATGCTTCCTACTTGACCATGACTGCTGTTCCCAGGGTTTTCTCATTTTCTTTTGTCGCAAGTGTTTGGGGTTCTTGTATTCTGTCATTTTTTGTTTTTTATAACGGTTTGATTCAGATGGGCGTTGGAATGATTGAATTTTATTAGTTTCAATTGGAATTGATTCATTCAAGAGCTAAAGTGTGAATCCGTAGTTTCCAGAATTTATCCCACTTATTCGAAACCACTGTCTGGCTCGAAAATTGAACGTCGTTATCCTTTTCTGAAACAATCAGACGGTACTATTAATATTATGTACTATACATCAGCTACATATGTATCGCCCTTTAAGTGGTTATAATTGGACTTGATTTTCTGTTTAAGAGTTTTTAGCTGTTTTCTTCAAGACTCAATTCATTGTGGAAATAGGTTTTGCTTTTTTTCGAAAGCTTTCCTGAAGGATTACCTCGCTCGATGTCGTCCGTGGAATATAAACAACGGGTTTTCCAACCTGTTTCACGACGTCCACCTATAACGTATGTCACGACGTCCGCCTATAACATGTGTCTCGTTCCATAGATTTTTAACTGGTAACTCTAGGATGTAATTTACAACTTTTCCGTCCCTTAGGTACCAGCGGATACGTCTTCTGCAAGCTGAACTTCGAGGAGAAACTTTATTATGCTTTGAAGTTTAGCTTTAATAAAAACGTGAAGCTGCTCAACCACGTCGCCCACCCATCAACAAAATCGTCATCTATTACATCCTCGTGACTGATCATGGTTTTTCTAGTTTTAAGATTAGTTTAACAATTGTACCCACACCCTTATTCCTATGAGTTTCGTTGTGTGATGATGATCAGGTGTTTAGCACGTTTAATATGCTTCCAATTTATATTTTTCTTGAATGAGTAACTCTAGTGGCAAAGTTTTTTGAGGTCTGATACATGGTGGATAGAAGCAGAGCTGGGCATAATCATTGTTTATGTTTCATATGAGAATCTACATAAGCATCCAAAGTTTCTAGTATCTCCAAACATAGGTTATGAATCTTTCTTTGTTGTCCATTGAAAAGGTTAGTAGCAGTTACTTGTTTGTATAACACAGCTATTTAGTGCATTCTACAGATTTAGCTAAGAGTGGAGTATAATGAGGGCCAGATATGAGATTGTTGGTATAATCTTACAGAAAGTCACAATTAGTAATCTACTAAGGCTGAATGGGTGAATCAGGATATTTTCATATCTCTGTTACTTATTCTTTTCTTCCTTTCCTTCCTTTCCTTCCTGCCTTTCTTCGACCCAAAAGATGCTTTACTGTTGTTTAAATGTCATTTTCTTTAGGATATCATTTTATAATCAGTTTCTTTCTTCTCAAGCTGAAAATCAGAAGAATAGAAGACAGATTAACCTTGACATGATGTTGTGGATGAAGGTGGTTGACAAAAGTTGGTGGTTTTCATGCTACTAAAAGATGCAGCTCATGGAGGCAATGCAGTCACATTGTTGATCAGTCTAAGGTTGCATGTTTATTGGAGAAGCACAAACACATCACTTGCTTTCGGGGTCGGAGACCACATTGGCCATATGCTAAAGAAAAGCTGTCGAGAAGAACTTTGTTAGAGGGAGTAAGATTAAGTAACAAATCATCATTTCCACTTGGAAAGTTTTCTGCTCGTCCCAAGCCGGTATGTCTGTCAACTGCTTACATTCCTTGAGCAGCTTAAATTCCTTGAACAAATCTACCTCAAAGTTACTAGGTTGTTATATATATATATATATATATATATATATATATATATATATATATATATATATGTGAGCTGAAATTCTCCTTCCATCCAGCGATCTAGCCTCTCTCACACGTAGCCTGATGTAATATCAGGCCGTGTATGTGTGTGTACTTATGAATGTATGTTTGCATGGATTTATCAGCTTCATGGATGATATTGAATGGGTCGTAATATGTATATAACAATCCTTTTCGGTGTATTTGTGCAAGTACTCCATAGTATTTTCTGAAGATCAGTTCAGTGCTTTCAGTTTTCTTTTTCTTATTTCTGTGATGATTATGTTATGAGAGTAGAGAAAGAAAATCACAACGTAATCTTGTATAGACTTAAAAAGAATTTTACCTGTAACACCATTTGCATGTTAAGACCTATATCAACCATGACCTTACTAAACTTATTGAACTAGCTCTTAGGATCTTGTTTAAAATATAAATAACTTTAAGATGAAAGCTGTCCGGCTATCAGCTTTGTACCTAAGTGGAGGATCCCATATACATTTTTTCATTGAAGGTAAAAGGACTTTTGTGATCTTAGATAGGGAAATAGGTAACTTATTGGTAAAGGTTGAGAAAATGGAAGTCCTAAGACTAGCCATTTTAGCAGGAGGGGCTATATTTTCATAATCGACATATCCTTTTGTAAAATATCTCTTGTCAAAGGATTAACTCTTCCAATGGTCCTGTAGCTATATCTTTGCATGTCCATGTGTGCACATAATATTGTTGCTCATCTTTACTTCTGGTTTCATTATGATTTGTTTAGTTCAAGGTTGATTATCTTTGTGTGAAGCAGGATGGAACATGATTATTCATAGATTCTCACAAAAGAATTATTTGTAGGTGAAATCATCTGGTGTTCAATGTGGGGCAGTTGGTCCAGATGAGCCACATGTGGCGACCACCTCCTGGGCTGAGGATGCTGTCTTGGAGAAGCAGGGCCTGGGTTACTGGGATCCTCAAATGAGTTCTGCAGAGCTGGAAGGCTTTTTAAATTCTCAGCTTCCTTGTCATCCCAAACTATATCGTGGACAGTTAAAAAATGGACTACGGTATCTTATTCTACCTAACAAAGTTCCTGCAAACAGGTATATACTCATATTCTCGTATACTAGCTTTAGATGATGAATTACTGAAGTTCATTTTATATTGCCAAAGCTTGTAATAATTGTTCCGTAATGAGAAAGGGGAGAACGAGAGAGAGGAAGAGAGAGAGAGAGGCGGTGAAAAGATATTCTCATTATCTTGCTCTAATCTCTATTAAAGGAGAGATTAGGGCACGGCTGAATCATTTACAAAAGAAGGACAACTAAGTTATTAAAAAGGACAAAAGAGAACCCTAACTTTTAAATATTCAAATAACTACCACTTAAAGCCAAACTTTTTACTTTCAACACTCCCCCTCAAGCTGGAGCATAGATATCAACCATGCTCAGCTTGTCACAACATCTAGAGAAATCNGCAGCCTTGTTATCACAGTACATTCTCATAGGAAGAGGAACATGAATACTCATATTTGTTAGCATAGATTTAACCCACGTCATCTCAGTCGATGTTTGAGCCATTGCTCTATATTCAGATTCTGCACTAGATCTAGAGACCACATTTTGTTTCTTGCTTCTCCATGATATGAGATTACCCCCAACAAAGACACAAAATCCAGTTGTGGACCTTCTATCATCAACAGACCCTGCATAGTCAGCATCACTGTAAGCAACCACATCTAGAGATTCACCTTTCTTAAAGAAGAGACCTCTGCCTGGGGATGATTTTAGATATTTCAACACCATCAACGCCGCATCCCAATGAACTTTTTTAGGCTTTTCCATAAACTGACTTAATTTTCCAACAACAAAGCTAATGTCAGGTCTTGTTACAGTAACATAAAGTAGTTTTCCAATAAGAGACCTATAAGATCGGGAATCTACTGGTTCTGATTGATCATCATGAAGATGAATCCGAGGATTCATCGGGAGATTAGCCGGCTTGGTCCCTAGCATCACTGTGTCCTGCAGTAGATCAAGAACATACTTCCTTTGAGATAATGCTACACCTTCTTTGTTCTCCACAACTTCAATCCCAAGAAAATATCTCAAGTGACCAAGATCCTTCGTGACAAAATGCTTTTGAAGGAAGGCCTTTGTAGCAGATATTTCTTGGACCACAATCACCTGTCAGAATAATGTCATCAACATATACTATCATGACAACTATACCTGTGGAGGTCTTCTTGATGAATAGAGAATGATCCACAGGAGATCGTTCAAATCCACATTGTGAAACTACCTCTGATAATTTGTGGAACCATGCCCTGGGACTTTGTTTAAGTCCATAGATAGTCTTCTTCAACCGACACACTTTACTACACTCCCCCTGTTTCTCGAACCCTGGAGGTTGTTGCATATACACGGTCTCCTCAAGATCACCATACAGAAAAGCATTCTTCACATCAAGCTGATACATAGGCCAATCATAGTGTACCGCAACTGAAATAATAAGACGAATAGTGCCTAATCTTGCCACTGGAGAGAACGTCTCAAAGAAGTAAACCCCGTATGTCTGAGTGTAACCTTTAGCCACTAATCGAGCCTTGTATCGCTCTATTGACCCATCTGAATGATATTTGACTGTAAATACCCATTTGGAGCCAACAATGTCACAATCTTTAGGTGGATCGACCAACTCCCAGGTATCACGCAGTACGAGAGCATCCATCTCATCTTGCATAGCTGTTCGCCATTTACCATCTGTTAAGACATGCTTATATTGAGTGTTATGCTTGAGAGGGTACTTATGTAATAAGGGTGTCTTTTAATGACTTGCGTGTAACTTCTCCCTCTCCTCTATTCTATATAAAGAGGAGTTAGGGCTTTGTTAATGTTAATCAAGTTTTCTCTCTCCGACTTTATCATGGTATCAGAGCACCAGCCGCCGCTCCAGCCAGCCACCGCCTATTGATTGGCGTCAGCCGCCGCCTCATCGGCGTCAGCTGCCGCTGCCTCATCGGCGTCAGCTGCCGCCGCCCGACTGTCGCTCACATAGCCGCCGCCCGCCTGCTTCTCACCTCACCTCGCCGCAGTCGCCTCCCGTCTGCTCCTCACCTCGCCGCTCGTCTGCACCTCACCCCGCCGCCCGTCTGCTCCTCACCTGTCGTCGCCCGTCACTGCTGCCCGCTGTCGCTCCACCCCGCCAGTCGTCGCATCTCTGCGCTCTGCCGCCCACCGCCGTCGCCTGCGCCCTGCCGCCCACCGCCCGCCGTCGCTCTGCGCCCTGCGCTCTGCCGCCCACCGCTCGTCGTCTGTGATTTCTGCCGCTCGTCGCCTAAGCTCTGTCGTCCGTCGCCTGAGCTCCCTTCCGCCGGTCTCCTGCACTCTGCCGCGTGTGCTCGTCGCCCCGACGCCTGGGTAGTCGCCTGCGCTCGTCTGCGCTTGTCGCCCGTCGCCTGCGCTCGTCTGCTCCCACAGCGCTGACTCTGCCTCCTGCAGCGTTCGTCTCTGCCTTCCCGCGCAGCGTCATCTGGTTCTGTCCTCTTTACACAGCAACCTTGTTTGATTGCTTGTTTGTGATCTCATCTTAATGATCATGCAGTAGTTCTTTATACATGT
>JAANDH010000143.1:385166-419825 GCA_011799765.1 Nymphaea thermarum | reverse complement strand
GTCAGCAGGGCTAAGCAAACAATTGAAGTCTCCTGCCAACAGCCAAGGTGAAGCTGCAAGCTGACGAACCTGGTGCAGCTCAGCCCACAACTGTTCACGCAAAGCCCCAACGCAAGGGCCGTAAACCGCAGTAACTAAGACCGGACCGTTGGGCCAGAGGCCAACAAGAGAAGCTGAGATAGAATACCTGCCAACATGCACCCCGTAAGGGGTGGAGACCAAGCCAGCAGGATGCCACCAGCAGCTCTATTAGCAGGAACGAACCCGAAGGACGGCTGACGCATCAAAGTACGAACACAAGCATGAGAGATGACAGACATCTTTGTCTCAACCACGATTAGCACCGAAGGTCCATGTTGACGGACCCAAGAAGAGAGATACCTACGCCTGTAACGGGCATTGAGGCCCTGCACATTCCAACATGCAACTCTCATGGGGAAACCACGTGAGGCGACGCACGCCTGGCCGCCCTGGCGGCGCCGGGAGGGAGGATGGAGGCTGCGGAAGCCCCCGGCACCCGATGATGCCCTTCCTTTCCTCCGCCCCCCCGGTCACTTAAGTGACAGATCGGATCGGGTCGGGTGCCTTAGACCCAACCCAACAAAAATCAGGCCCAAAAACATAATTTATATGTATTTTTGTCACACATTTTACACTGCATTTATTTAGCTGCTGGTAAGTCATGTCTGAGAAATGATTATGCGAGGAAGCCAACATGGGCCACGTGGAATGGTTCATTTCCGGCCGGTGTGTGTATATGACTGAAAAATGAAGCGGCAACCAACTGAAGAAGTTCAGTAAAAATCATCGATCCAGATATCATTTGATCTAGAAATGCTTAGATTTCTTTAGTTCAAAGATTAAGGTTCAGACCCTCGTCCTTTCTGATCTTACCTTAGATTTCTAGCAATGTAAACCAGCCAACTGTGCTTGGAAGGTCTGAAGTCTGCACATGCTTAGTCTGTTGGCAGGAAGTCGATGCCCCATGGAGTTCATACATTTTAAATCTTTAAAGGCCGTTTGGCAACAACAACAATAACATATATTGTTATTATTCTATGAATGTATTTCAAACATTGTAGCAGATTCGTTTTGAATTTGCCTCATTGGAAGCAGACTAACTCAATCTTGTCATGGTGGTCTCAGTGTTCCTGTAAAAGCTCTCGGTATCAACTAACCTGAGTTGGGATAGTGATCCTCAAAAAAGCAATGGTATCAACTAAAGCTCAATTAAAAAGTACTTAGCTTTCGCCATTAAAAAGTACTTAACCTGTAAAAGCTTTCGCCATTATTCAATGGCCGGCCCAGACCAGCAATACTTGTCTCCCTAAGAAGCACATAAGTTGGCGAGGGAAATGAGTTCTTCCTTCTGTTGCATAGCATGGTCTTTCCTGCTTGCTAGCTTAGCTTCATTGATTAGCCGGCCTGTGCTGGTTACCGGCAGCCCACCTGGGCCCGTTGTTCACTGCACGTCTGGGAACACCAATTGCCTGGTCCAGAATGCTTATGGAGCATTTTCGGACCGCGAGGCCTGCTGGGTTGCGGCTGTTGCGGCTGTTGCCTACCCTACCACGGAGGATGAGCTCCTTCTCGTCGTCTCCAACGCCTCCATGGCCAACCGGAAGATGAAGATTGTCACACGTTACTCTCACAACCTCCCCAGGCTCTCTGCTGCCCCGGCGGGCCCCCCGGCACCGGTCTCGCGATCAGTACAGAAAAACTGAATCGTGTTGTCCGAGTGGACGTGGAATCCATGAGGATGACTGTAGAGAGTGGCATCATGCTATATGAGTTGATTGAGGCTGCTGCAGCTCACGGTTTGGCCCTGCCCAATTCTCCATACTGGTTCGGCCTGAGCTTGGGTGGGGTGCTGAGCACAGGCGCCCACGGTAGCTCCATCTTCGGCAAAGGGAGCGCTGTCCACGAGTATGTGGTCGGCATGAGGATCGTCGTGCCGACGTCGTCGCCCGGCGTTGATGGCTATTTCGCCAAAGTCATCTGCCTGGAAGAGGATGACCCTGTCCTTCTAGCTGCAAAAGTGTCGCTTGGTGTGCTTGGAGCAATTTCTCAGGTAATCAGTTCTCAGGAAAAACTTAAAAAAACTTAAGGGTTTTATTATATGATCTAAATCTTGGCTGCAAATGCTTGTCTTTTAAGTGTAAAAAGATTCGAATCCAAATCGGTAATTCTTTATTTGATTCTTCCGCTAATACCTGAATACATGCTGACCAACTTCCGATTATTCAGTTTTGAATATAATTAATTTAAAATTTTTGTTTGTTTCTTGTTCCATGATCAATTACCAAATTCGCATTGAATGGATTTAGAAGAACATTCCTCAGGGGTCAGCTGCCAATGCCAGATGCAAGTCCAATGAGTCAACATACCCAGCATCACTTAAGAATAAGATTAGTTTAAACATTAAAGCAATCTTTGCATCCAAAACAGATCATGACCAAGATCACCAACTTATGGATGTGACTGGTCTCTTGGATCCATGCATGTTTGTGCTTATAATTGTGAACTTATGTCTCTGAAAATGCAGGTGACGTTGCAGATGGAACCAATGTTTAAGAGGTCCATAACGAATGAAGCTGGTGGAGATGGTAGTTTTGAAGACTTAATTGAAAGATTCGGTAGAACCACCGAGTTTGGCGATATTACCTGGTATGCCTCTCAAAGGATCGTGGTTCACCGTGTGGATTTCCGAGTACCATTGACAGAACCCGGCAACGGCGAAAATGATGTGATCGGATTGAGGTCACAGCCCACATCTGCGGTCGTGTCTGCGCGTATGACAGGTTCAGACCAGAAGCGAGACCATTTTCAGACCTCCACACTACTGCCTTCCCCTTATTATATTATGCCCATTGACTGCTGCCTATTATTTGCATTAGCTAGTAAACACCGAGTTAATTGCTAAGAAACGAATTTGTGGCTGCAGAAGAAGAAATTGAGGCCACCAGGAACTCCACCGGCGGATGCATACTAGCAGAAGCACGCATTAACGGTACCCTCTCTCTTGGCAATGGCCTAAGGAACAACCTGAGCTGTCAGGCTGCATTTACAGGGTACCCTGTTGTTGGAAACCATAGCCACCTGCAAGCTGCAGGCTCATGCCTATTCGACAGGGAAAATGGCATGCTCACCGTTTGTGCATGGGATCCAAGGATCCATGGTTCCTTCACCCATCAGTTGGCCTTTAGCATCTCCCTGGCGACCATCTCCGACTTCATAAGAGATGTCAAGAAGCTGAGAGACATGGTGCCTTGCTCGCTTTGCACCTTCGACTGGTACAACGGCATCTTGTTGAGGTTCGTCAGGGCATCGACTGCCTATCTCGGCAAGACGTCCGATTGCGTCGACATAGACATCACAATCTACAGGGAGCATGATCCTTCGCAGCCAAGGCTCAATGAAGATGTGCTGGAGGAGATTGAGCAGATGGGGCTGTTCAAGTATGGGGGGCTGCCACACTGGGGAAAAAACCGCAACATTGGTTTCTTGGGGATGAAGGAGAAGCTGGATGGAAGAATAGACAAGTTTGTGAAGGTGATGACCAAATTTGATCCCAAGGGGTTGTTCTCCTCAGAGTGGAGTGACAGTGTTTTGGGCTTGCAAGAGAACGGGTTGGTGATTGAAAAGCCAGGGTGTGCACTAGAAGGCTTATGCATTTGCTCTCTTGATTCACACTGTGCCCCAGACAAAGGCTACTTCTGCAGACCTGGCCTTGTGTACAAAGAAGCCAGAGTCTGTCGCTATGAAGAGTATATCGCTTAATGCACTCGTATCTGCATCATATATGCTGTCTGTATTGTGTTGAATGATCTTGAATAAATGGAAGATTCGTCTCCCAACCAAAGCGCCTGTTCATCCCTAACTCTGACCACCTGAAGGGAATAGCAATTTGACTTACACAGCTCTACTACATTCAGTTAATTAAATTTATGAATATTAAATACACATTGATACTTAACAGATGGTCCTATAAGTGTTGCCTTGAATGAAAGAAGAAGGCGTGAAGTAATTGTCCAGGATGAAAAATAGTACTGCGATAGAAAGCTGACCAACCGAATCTTATGAAAAGCATGACTTTGCTGAGTTAGATACCAATAAACATGTTACCAATTGGCCAGTGAGCAACCAACTCAACATAAAATATGTTACCCAGAAGCAAGATCAACCTAGCCCAGTTGACAGTGGAAATGCCTAGTGACATCACACATGCCTATGCGTTTCGTACGCAATATTTTCTGGGACCCATGAGAACTAATCAAACCTAGCATTCAGAAATGGTCGGTCCCACCATTTACATTGTTTTCTCTCAAGGTCCAGGACTCTTGTGGTGCCACCTCTCTGTAACCAGTGATTCATGGAAGCATAGGGTTCATTTCCCTAGAACATAAGTCAATGGCTATTGATGTTATTGCCTTGAAATCGAAAAGGGTGGTTGTATTTTGCTTTCGTAAACAGTTTCCGAAGAGTTTAGTTATTGCATTGCTGAAGCTTGGATGGAAGAGACTTTGACGAGACCTTTAAGTTTTTCTTAAAGATGAAGGAAGTGTTGGAAAGGAAGGAAAGGAGAAGTCGGGCTCATGGTGTCCCCTCCATCTCTCCCTCCGCATCAGCTGGGATGAAAGGCTCAATGAACCAATTAAATTAGCAATAAAAGAGAGTCAAACACAAGCAAGCAGTGGACACTGTTTGAAATTCAACTCTACATCTCATTATTATCTCCTGGTTTTAAGAAATCAAAGACGGAGAGGTGAAGAAAAAAGGCCCTAACTAGGAAGCTCCCAATGTTCAGTCTATGTTCAGAGCTCTGCTGATTGTCAGGCGTACAAGAAGCCATACAAGCTGTGCATTTTCTTGCAGAAGAAGATGAGGATGGCGCATATCGTGGGGACGATCATATGGGCATCTCTGATTCTAGCGTTGCTGTCTCATGGCTGCAGCTTGCTGAAGAAAAGCAGGCAGAAGCTGTCTCCTGCCTTTCTCCACAGGAAGATGTTGGTGAATACCGATTTCTTTTCCTTCGATGCAATGAAACGAGCGAGGGCGAGAAAGAGATCGGACGCAAGAACAAGCGCAAGATCGAGGGCAAGGGGAGATCTGATCGAGGATCCTGTCGGGAACGAGATCGATCCGAGATACGGAGTGGAGAAGAGACTTGTCCCTACCGGGCCTAACCCATTGCACCACTGAAGTGTCCAGTCATGCAGTTCAGAGAATTGGATCTGGTAGCTGAATTTTGATAGTTGCAGGATTATAACCATAGAGATCGTAATTCATTTTAGATTGCGCGTAAGAAGCGAAACAGAGAAGGTGGAAAAGTTCCAAATACAGGTACCACGTAAACGTGTATGCTGAAATTTTTGAGAATTTGTACACACTTATTCTAACATTTCAAGCAATAGCTAGAAATTGGGGCATAATCTTCTGCAAGATTAAGATGTTAACTGTTCCTGCTATCTTCTCTCCTTTTAGTTTTACGAAATTCATAGCTACAGAAGTGAAGCGGAAAAGTGTTCAGAATTTTTTATCTTGTATTTATTTGAAGAACGGCTTTATCGACACTTACGTCAAGTCTTTCTCTTCCTGTTGCTTGGAGTAGGTACAACGGCATGGCGCCGCTCATAGAGGCCAAAGTAATTAAATTAACCAAAAAATGGGCATTCGTGCATTTTTTTAATCCTCTTTTTTTTTCTAGACAGAGAGAAAGAGGCACGGGAGAAAACGTATGGAGAGGTAAAGATAAAACAATGTGAATATGCTTTTTATTTCTTCTTAGAATGTACGTTGCCTACTTTCCTATAGGTTCCGTGGTGGGTGCATGCATGTTTTAATGGAATTTATTGATGTCGAATTGTCAATGGCGCCAGTGGTTAAGTAACTTAAGTTACTGTTGTACAAATGGTGGAGAAAAGAACTGTATATAAAAATGCATTTGTTTGTGTGCGTATGCCCTTTAAGTGCATGACATCTATGATTTAACTAATCATCTTGATTATTGATATTTTCAAAATGGAAGACTGAGAGGGACTATCCTGATCATGAACCATATGCCACTAACTATCGCGTTCAATTCTCTTCTTATCGGCTTTCCCTAACCAAAGAAAAATATAAATGTATAATCCGTGTGGCGAAAGTCCGATAAATGGGTTCCGAATGTAGTCGTTCATGTATGGGTAGGATGTTATCAAGATTTAGAATTAATTTGATGAAACATCGACATGATTCAAGAGTTTGTTTGATCTTTTAACCATAAAAAAAAATGTGTTCATGTTTTCTATTGCTAAATCTTGTGAAACTGACTTTTCGGTTGGATAACACGACCTTTGCTTTTTTTCTCTTCTTTTTCTATTTACAGTTTGGGAAGATCAGCCAGATTCTACTAAAGTTCTATTTGATTATCTTGGATCTAGACCGAAGGGGATGTGAGATCTTGGAATACTAGAAATCAATATTTCAGACCAATGATTTTCAACAAGGATCTTAGAATCCTTGTTCGAAATTACGATGCATGAATCAAAATGAATTTGGTAACCCTTGAACCGATCTCAAGTCAGTCATCTCTCTCCCCCTATGAAGATTTTATGAATTTGGGAGACTACTGGCATCTTAAATTCATGGTTCTCTAATCTGCAGCTTGATATAAACATAGATCATGATTGATTTCAGATCCGAACCTTTCTTTCTGGAAAAACCTAACCAAGACCCACAACTAGCACAGCATCTTACTTTTATATGCATCGGGTTGGTTCCTGATTGGATTCTAGTCAGAATCTCGGACTAGATCTGGATTCAGTTGAAGATGCGGTATCCAAATCTGATGAATGGTACATAGGGTCTGTGTTTGTTTACCAAATCTGACTGACCAGCATGGGGACACTTGCAATGTCACACTCATTAACACGAACATATTTAATCATGTTCAAGCATGCTTAAATATGGAGCTTTGATGGGATCCGGTGCATGGCATTCACAAGTCCTTAACATTCCGGTATCCACATTGCTGTGATCTTCTTAATACTATGATTTTTGAACATTTAGACCACATTTATGCAGTTACGATTCGCCAAAACTAACTTCACATGGCTGGAAAACTCGGAGAGACCTTTTGAGCGCATTATGGAATTAATATATGTGCTCTCAAACATGTTCTTCTGCACTCTAACTGCATGGTTCCAGCACGATTGTATTGTGGGCCAAGAAGAGGACATCTCAAATCGCTGAAAGATTTTCTAAGATGAAAAATCAAACAGCATGGGCAAGCAGACAAGGCGTATCAATTGGAGAAAAAGGCTATCAAGTTTGCAAAAGAGAAGATGATCACAGCCAACTTTCCAACCAAAGTGGAGACAAATTGAAAGTGACCTAAGAAGATACTGGACAAGGGACACAAGCCTGCGGCATTTTATTTTGAAGGAACCAAAACATAAACAAGGAATGGGTACTGCCTGCGATTTAAGAGCAACACAAGCAGAAGCTAAACTCCCAAAAGATGGAATGTGGTGATAAGCGAGGACGGTGCACATGATACTCAAAATTAATTCACTAAATGTTAATTTCTTTGTGAAGGAGAAGAGTGAAGGAGTGACGATTTGCTACATGGTGTTGGTAACATCCTCATCCCTCCTTATTGAGCATATTGAGTTTCTTAATCGGATATGACCAGAAACCAAATTTCCTGTTAGGAACAACACACAATAAACTCTTCTCTCGCACTATCAAGAGGGGGTTAGAAGCAACAAGGAAGAAGACAACGATTTACGTGGTTCGAAGCAATAATCTCTTATGTCCATGGTCGCACAGATCTCTTGTATTCTCTCTCAGATGAACACACAGAACAACACCCACAAGCGGCGGCCATCCTCTAAACATAAGGATTAGGGCAAACCCGTATTTGTATAAAATGACATATATGTCCTTACATATAGAATGGATTAAGTTCCATACACCAACATTTCCAACATTGAAAGTAGCAAACAGCCATGACAAATAATGGCTGCTAGATGGACAACAAAGTCATTCAATCATCAGGGCTGTAAAATGCATCGAGAACACAAAAGTAAGGGTTCAACATTTTTCTTCTTCATTACATATTGTCCCTTGTATTCGAGTCCACAAGTGCTTCAGATTGTTTCCCAACATTGGCACTATAGATATGATACTGATCTGAATAGAGTGATATCGAAAGCGCAACAAAACAAACCATCCGCTATTTTCGGGGAAGCGAAAGTTCAACAGCATGAAATTCTTCCTACGACTCTACTGGTGATGACATATATATTCCGACGTCCACCTGTACAACTGTCTGATCTCATTCGTTTGCAAACGACCCGCCCCATGAGAATTTTTCTTTAGCAAATATTTTCAGTTTCCATGAAACTAACCCAAATTCTTTCTGAATACTAGCTATCCGGAAACATTTCTGAACATTAACTATAACTCTTCAATCAAAATAAGTGACTTTTGACAAAACACTCAATGAGGAATTCTTTCGAGGATAAATTTCACGTACCATTGTTGAACATTGCAAAGACTACAATCGATTGAGAGAGAGAGAGAGAGAGTTCTTTCTCTGCTAACTGACAATGAAGAGAGGTGGCAGTCTTTCTTGTTTCATCGTAGGGACCCTCCTGTAATAATTGGAGGATATAGCAGGAGGATGAAAAATCTCAGAAATTTTATATAAGAGATGCGTCCTCTGAAAATTACCCAAAACAACCCTCACACAATAACATTTGCAAATCAGTGCCCACTGGAAAATCGAGTCCGAGTTTGAGACTACAATGGCATACCAAACTGGTGCCTGATCGACCTGCACCAGCATTTTAAATCAAAACAGTATTTGCTTTCTGTCTGTAAATGCCAAGAATTGAATGTTCCATTTGTACAAAAAATAAGAAAAGATCGTTTCACCGGAAAATAAGAAAGACAGCCATCAAGAGCCCGATCTTCCACAAAAACTACAACATGCTGCATTCGTCCTCCCGTGCTGATTATATGATTATCATGCCTAACAAATCAGATTTAGACCGAATATTGGGCTGAAGTACTTCCGATATAGAAAAAAAATTTACATTTAAATTTGGTTATGATGTTAAATAAATATCTGATTAGATTCTAATTCAATTTCAAATTAAATGCATTTTGAAAGTCAATTCTTTAACATATCATAGTGCAGTTTGGATTCGGTTGTATTTGTAAAGGTCGGATTCAGATTGTGAATTTAAAAGTCATGTGCAAATGTGCTATAAAACTTTCTTAATTTGTACTTGAATCTAAATAAGTGAGCGTCGGATAAATCGGATCAGCTAAAGGGACATCCTAGTTGAAAATCTGATCTATTGACATTTCAAAGGAACTCATTTGATAGTTGAACTGTATGGCTGGATATGAATGTTAATTGGGATTCAGACCTTATGATTGAACTTGGATCCAAGCTGGCCCAGTACGGGTCAAGCCCAAAGGGTTGAGAAAATCCAAGCAGCTCATAGGTCGTAACGTTTCTCAACCTTATAGCTAAAATAGATGTTGGAACTTCCGTTCTAAAATGGTTTCTGCTTAATCATTTTGATCATAAGCAAGAGGCATTTGATGATTCTCACGAGCAAAAGCAGTTCAGCATTTCAAGTCTGTGGCCTTAGACTTATATGCAGCACATTTACAACGACTCTATTCCGACGGAAGTTCATGAGCTCATTGAGAGCCAAGAATGGAGGAGGAGCTTGGACAAGCTCTTTATGAGCCGATGAGCCTGTGAACAAACGCTTGGCTCATCCCATTTCTCCGAGCAGGCACAGAAACTAATGGCGGAAAAGGCTGAGCTCTCGCATCCTATTCTCGAGAGACCCTTCCTTTTGAGAACCAAGAATGTGTGTCTGATTCTCCTAACTAGAGCCAAAGCATCGGCAATCGCTCCCTCCAAAAAAGGAAGGTGACCTTAAAAGAACCGGAGACTGATCAAAGTTCAAAGCATCAACAGCATATTTCCAGATGAAAAGAAATGCAGACTCCCAAATGCTGTTCAACCAGGAAGCACCACCATCCCAAGCTCCCCACCAGGAAGAAAAGGAAACTGAAAAACCTCCACTCTCACGCCAAACCTTCCATTCGTCTATAGTAAAATTTTGACCTGAAGCAGATTAAAAAGGACAAGTAAAGGGGAAAAAAGGAAAAAGAGAAGGAAGAGGTAAGTGCAAAAGGGGCCCATCTTTGGGACCAGGCGTGCATTCGATCACCATGAGAAGCAGTAAATCCTAAAAAGTAAAGGAGGGAGGAAATTAAAAAACAGAGAGAAAAAGGCATTGGGGGAAGAGGATCCCGACACTGGAGTGGTCAGCGCCCGGGGATATGGGGAGGCGAGTCTCTCCCTTCCTTCACCTCCACAACATGGGTCTCAGAGAGGAAAAAGCGCCCTGGCCCTGCCCCTGCACAGAGAGGAAGAAAAACACGGAGAGAGAGAGGAAGGAGAAGAGATAATGTTATTTCTGGCAGTAGCAGCAGAGAAGAGGAGCGGAGCAGCAGCAGCAACAGCAGAGCCACCACTCACACTCTCTCTCCCTCGGCCGTCCCCTTTTCCTTTGGGCGCGATGTGACGTGACAGGGTCACCCCCATCCCATGCGCGTGCGCAACGCTGAGTGACGCATTCAATTATCAATCACACCCCCAATACGATTCCTCATGTCACGTCCCCATCAACCCCCTTCTTCCTCCTCCGCTCTTCTTTCCGACCTCTCTTCCTCCTCCTGAAACCCTAACCCTAGCTTTCCTTGCCCACTTGTCCCAACTCCCAACGCCCGGAGCATCCTCGCCCCTTCCCCCCAATCTCCTTCCCTACATGTGAAGAAAAGAGGCTGTTGCACCATTAATAACTGTGGCTCGAGTCAATGACCCGCCACCATTAAACCGACTCATAGAGCACCAACCGGCCAGCTGATTGCCGAAGACGAAGCTCCTCCTACCCACAAGGCAATGGACCCTGTAATTCGTTGAGGAGTACGCAGGACGGGCACTCCCATGGCCGGACTAGTAATTGAACAGTTCTGGTCCTTACCGCGAACCGGCTCAGCTTTGGGAAGGGCGGCTGACTCCCATTGACGTAGGTCGGGTTAGGCTCTCTCGACGTGATGGTTGAAATAGGTGGCAGGGAGCCTAGCTCAAGGGGGAGAGTACTTAGGCTGTAACGTCCCAGTCTAGTCTTAAATCATCCCAAGACGCAGCTACCATAGCTTTCAGTTATGCTCTTCTTTACATCAATCAAACCTTGACCTACTACTTGTGGGCATCTAGTTGACATCCTGACCCAAAATTCGTTACAGCTTGATTTGAAAAGGGAACGAGGCTAGGCTCAAAGTGCAATCCTATGCATTCAAACAATTCCCCTCTATATAAATATATATATTTTAACTTAGTCATCAGAAAGAGGGCAAATGATGTGATGGGTAGGAGGTGCGATCCTTTTTCCTGATTTTGCAAGCAAAACTACAGGGCAGCCGTTACAAGAAAAGCGTGGTTAAGCAGCTGTTTCACGAAAAGATCAAACTCTTTCGTTGACATACACAGTGCCAGAAAAATGTTCATGAGCCCAAGCGGTAGCTAAAAGGTTAAAATTTGTTAAGATCATCCAGTTGAGAACTGTTGGTGCCATCTGTTACAGAAGACTACCTACCTCAACTTGCCAATAGAAAAACACCCTCTCAGAATAAAGAATATAGATAAGTACAAGAAGATAACACCATGAAATTCATCTCGATTCGAGTCATGGCTGGAAGGAAGCCCAGTGTCGAGTGCCTGGGAATCTTGCTCCTCAATGCACATACTCATCTTGTTTTTTGCAACAAGTGGAAGGATGTCGCACAGTTTGGTGACTTGGTAAAACAAATATTTTATGCCTTGATCTCCATGTCCTTGCGGTGGTAACCGGGATGGCAACTTGTTTCTGAATGTACTGTAACGCAATGGCCGATCTTCTCTTTTCATCCTTGGAGTATAATGGGGTAGTGTGTTTTTGCTGCCCACATGATGTCTGCAAGTTGGACAAGAAAAGGAAGAGCAATGTGATCTGACATTGCCTACCTCATCACGTCTCCTGCATGGGTACGCTTTTGTCAGTAAACTGCCACCTTCAAGTGTAGCAGCAAGGAGAAGCGTACAGCTAAACCTGGTAATTACAATGGCGATTAAGAACCGGTCTGCCCGAAAATTTCATGAACTGGCAGTTTTCTCACAATGCCAAATCCTTTTGCTGTTCCTCTAGTTTCCTGCTGAAGTTCTTAGAAGAGGGAGACGGTAAGAGGGAGAGGGAGAGGGAGAGGAAGAGGGAGACAGAGACTATAGCTGGGGCTCAAGTTGCAGACTTGCAGCCAGGGTTTAGGTAGGGGGAGCAAAGTCTAGAGGTAAGCCTATAAAAGCTGGCGAGCCCTGCCATGGTCGATTCAAGTGATTTCACTTCACAGTAAGCCAACGAAACCTTTTTACAGTGTTGGTTGGCCGGCACAAATGGCCACTAAATCTGGTGACGGATTAAAATATGTCATTTTTTCTTGCTTTCAGACGAAAGTTACAGAAAACTTGTTAAGTCTATAAAATAATGGAAATTGTTAAAAATATATATATAAACTAAGAAGGCCATTCTCCTGAAGAAACCCCTGATGCATAAAATGTTGTGGCAATTATTTACATGCACTTCTTATTATTCCTTCTTTGTTTATCATGTATCACGCATGTTGGCACCTTCAAAGTGGTTTTCAGATACCCACCAGTGTCCTGATCATCTCTCTCTCTCTCTCTCAAAATTCAGTAGCAAGAAAAGAGTAAGAATATTAGATGCCAGATAGAGCATACCACGTGGTAACCTTGGAAGGACCACAAACATTTATGACGGCGGAAATTATGAACGAGAATTTTCCTCAACAATTTAAGTACATCTTTCAGGCTCCGAAGCACATCATAGCGAAGAAGAAGAAATGTCTTTACGTTTTGGAGACAGATGAAAATAATTGAGGATGGGAGCATTATTCTCATGATTTTTCTCTGATTTTTCTAAATAGAATGAAAACTCAAAAAGTGAAAAGAAGATTTTTCTCTGATTTCATTTTCAATATGGAAAGCTAAAACTCTATTTGGCATCTTCCTCTGTGCCTTCATGAAAAAGTTGAGCTCCTCTATATCTAAATTGCCCCTTAAAATTTACGCGTACCAATAAGACTTGAAGCAATTTTCTATATAATTTCAAGGTCAAATCCTTTTACTAGGTCATAATTAGGCCAATCCTGTAGGACAGGTGACCTTTCACGACAAAGTTTGGCACAAGTCGCTTTAGCTGTGCATGGTAATCCAGCAGGAAACAGCATGACAGTTGTTTGTGCTTACATAAAATCTTTTGATATAGTAGAAATTAGGCCCTATATATTATCCCAAGCCTAACTTTCCTGCCATGGCAGAATAAAACAAATTTGGATGGGTAACAGATGCTTGTTCTCAAGATATCAACCTTACTTTTACATTCTAAAAGGAGAAAAAAATAAAATCCATATGAAGAAGATGCATGTGAATGTAGGCTGACCAGAGGTCTACTCCTGGACCATTCATCTAGCAGCAGGCCCACTTAGATATCTATCATTCATTAGCTTGGTGCTATCAGAAGGTGGGATCTCCTCTTTGCTGGTTGACTTGTTGTCCAATTTAGCTTTTTAATTTGTTGACGACCTGTTGTTGAGATGCATTGTCTCAAGAGCATCACATGCAATTCTGTAATCAGCAGAACCCCTGAGCGCTGTTTTTCTGTGAAAACAGTCTGATGCAACCTTTTCCTGAGAGAGACTAAACGCAGGCTTGTTTTGATCCACAAATTTTTAAATACATTAGAACCATTATGCGATTGAATCATATCCTGTAATATATTTTTCTTCCTGGTAGGAAGAGACTATTGTGAATATTTTACAACTCGTTGTGCCAGAGATACTCGAATCCGTTCTCGCGTTGGACCTTCCGACCCAAGAGACCAAACAGATTTCTTTTCATTATAAGATGAAAATGAACTGGCATTGTTGGTAGTATATTCTTCTTAATAATATGGAATGCCCCTTCCTCCTCGACCACCATCCATATTTTACTGTAACCGGTAAAGAGATGAGGTTAATTTCAAGAAGGTGAACTCTTCCTGCTGTTCTGAACATGGATGCAACTGTTCTGTCTCAAAATCCAAAGTAATATAGTTGATTCATATATTTCCTAAACAGTGAATGGTACTTTGCCATCTTGATCGGGGCCAAGAGAAAGTTACCTAGAGCAGTTACTTCACACCAAACGTATCGGCCTTGACATGTATGAATTATATTACTTTTCACAGGACAGATGCCTAATTTCTGATCAATTGTGGAATTTTTCTGTGACAGATGAACATCCACGACCAACCAAGTCATATGGCTGGAACCAATGAAATTCCCTTGGCTAAACAATAATACGGTCCTTTCGCTTCTTCCCACCGTCTCTGATACCATGAAAGCCAAATCCTGCAGGAACTTTCTTCCAGATAGCCCTGCCGAATCACATGACAAAGAAAACCAAGAAGGTGAGTCATGGGGAGCCATGGCATAACGAAACATCCTGGTTGAAGTCAAAGAATCCAATACCCACCTCAAACTAAGGCCCCATCCTGGTAAGGGACTGCCTTCCGGGACACTCCCCTCCCTGACACCAATTGGGTAATCAAGTGAAAGAACGTGACCTTTCCTTGAACAGTGCACAAACCCCAAGAACCACTCCCCACATGCCAGAACCCCCTGCAGGTTTAGGACCCCTAGAAAGGGGAAAAAGAAAAAGCAGAGAAAACCTAATAAGATGAAAAGTCCCACCAAGGGAATCTCCAGGATGGGCTGTGGAGCTAGCGAGGAGGAGATTTGGTAGTTTCACTTTCCCCCTAATTCTCCCTCTCCCTCTCCCTCTCTCCCCCATGTCTCATGCGGCAGCCTGCAGGCACTTAGGACACCACAGTACGGGCAAGCCCCCAAGATAGCCCCACACATAATAAAAAGAAGGACGGGTAGAGAAAAAGAGAGAGAGATTCAAGGCGGGTCTGACAGGGTGGGAAGGGTCCAGCCTGCTCACTGTTAACAATTCAATGCAAAAGGAGGCCCTCCCCTATGACTATGGCTCTCTCTGCTCTCCTTCGTGTTGTTGTGTCGTCGAGGGATGAAGCCCAGAAAGAGTGGTCATGTGACTAGTGTGTCTTTGGTTTTTTCCGGCAGCCTGCAGGTTTAAAGATGCATGTTAATAACGAAGAAAGGCCAAGGGAGGGGAGAAAAGGAAGAAGGACAGCAGTCTGAATGTAGGGTACAACCCCCTGACTGCCCCTACAGTTCATTGTGGATCCCTATTCTTATATATGTTCTTGGGAAATGCAGAAACAGAGGGAGAAAGCACCTCCCAATTTGGAGTTTTCCTAACCCTTTTTATCTTTTTTTCTCACCCTTAGGCTTCAGCTGGAAACTGAATGGAAGGAAAAGATCAACGATACGTTTGTGGAACAATTACCACCAGAGTAGGGTAGGTTGGTAGACAGCATTTTGACTCTTTGAGTCGGCCTATACGTTCGGTGCGTCTTATATGAAAGAGAGACGGGCGTGCATGCAACAAGAATCGAAGCATTACCATGTATCTACAGACGGATCTTAATTATCAATAACAATAGATTTCCTACTACAGCAGCCTGATGGCAATCAATGGCTGTCATTATACGCAGTAACAGAAGTGAAGAATATATATATGATATATATATATATATATATATATAGTTCTATTTTCTATTGGCATGAGCTGGCTGCATTCGAAGTTTGAAAGATCTGCAATGCCCTCAAAGACATGGCAGTTATCTGGATTAGTAGGGGGAAGGGGAGGGGACTAGCAGAGAAGGGAAGAGACTCGACCCATTATTTTAGAAAGGCAGGACTCAAAAGCAGGGGGCACCGTAGTTGCCTTATGTTTTGGCTGTTTGATCCTTACGGTCATCGGAGGAAAATAGCAGCACGTTCATTGTCAATGATGATCTTGGAACGAATAACGCTCCCACGAATAAGAAAACTTCGAGTTGCTTTCTCTGAGGTCTTATCAAATCGAGAAATTGGAAGCAACGAGAAGATGGAACGGCAGAAAACGCGGAAAGAATAACGTTTTGAGGAAAGAAGAAAACTTCTGTTTGATATGATGAATGATGCTTTTCCATTTAAAGCCCACAGTCGAAGCTATCACACACATGGAACATGGCGGATTCCCGTGAAAATGGATAAAAAAGATGGAGGTGTCTGGCTCTCACGCCATTGCAAGAAAGCCAATTCGATCGGTAAATGAGAGGAAGATAAAAACTCATGAAATTTGCTGGAAACAAGCGGCGAAAAAAAAAAGAAAAAAGAAGCTTGATTGATGATGTGTCCTCTGTGTGCACTGCTTCCCATCTGTCACGTTTATCCTCTCTCTCTCCAAGCCCGTCCAATAAAGGTCGCATCTCGGAAGCCCGACCTGTCTTTTCAATCTGCACTCTCCGCTCATCATATATAATCACCTCTGATCTCTCTCTCTCTCTCTCTCCCTCACTCTCTCCCTCTCTAACAACGGAATTATCCTCCGTCGCAGGGAAATCCCCTCCCTCCCTCAAATAACAAGAGGATTCTACAGTCCCATAATAAAAACCCCGAGCTCGCTCTCTCTCTCTCTCTCCCTATAGAGGGATGCACTACCGCTACCGGCGTCTCGACGACCAGTATCACGACCAACGACTAGTGGCATCACCACCCTAAAAACCAACACCACCACCATCAACAACCAACCACCGTATGGTGGTGTGGGCGTCGCCGGTGATGGGCGTCGGATTATGAAGGAGAGGCAGCGGTGGCAGCCCGAGGAAGACGCCCTCCTGCGCGCCTACGTGAAGCAGTACGGCCCAAAGGAATGGCACCTCGTCTCCGACCGGATGGGCCGCCGCCTAGACCGGGACGCCAAGTCCTGCCTGGAGCGGTGGAAAAACTACTTGAAGCCAGGGATTAAGAAGGGCTCCCTCACCCCTGAGGAGCAATCCCTCGTCATCTCTCTCCAGGCGAAATACGGCAACAAGTGGAAGAAGATCGCAGCAGAGATCCCCGGCCGCACCGCCAAGCGCCTCGGAAAGTGGTGGGAAGTCTTCAAGGAGAAGCAGCTCAAGGAACAGCAACGCCGCTCCCGCCACGCCTCTGCGGACTTCTCCTCCGCCGATTCCGGACTCTCCGTCGCCGACTCCTCTGGCCGCTACGACCACATCCTGGAGACATTCGCCGAGAAGTACGTCCGTAAGGCTGCCCACATGGCTGCCACTGATCCCAGGCTTACTCTGGGTGCAGGGATCGAACCGGTTCCACCACCCCCGGCCCCGGTTCTGCCTCCCTGGATGGCCAATCCACCGGCTCCCCTAGCGCCACCAACTTCGCCCTCAGTCTCTCTATCTCTCTCCCCTTCGTCTGCAGTCGAGCCACCCACCGGCGTCACAGGCGGTACTGCTGCTGCTGCATCCGCTAGTGCAGCTCACTCCTCTGCCGAGATGCTGCTCTCCAGAGGGTGGGTGCACGGCAACAAGGAGCTGAACGGCATGACCACGCTAGTGGTGCAGCACCAGCTGCCGGCCTTCATGCAATACTGCAAGGATCTGGAGGAAGGGAGGCAGGCCTGGTTCCAGCACAAGAAGGAGGCGACGTGGAGGCTGAGCAGGCTAGAGCAGCAGCTCGAGTCGGAGAAGGCTAGGAAGAGGAGGGAGAAGATGGAGGAGGTTGAGGGGAAGATTAGGGTGCTGAGGGAGGAGGAGATGGCGTATCTGGACAAGCTGGAGAGCGAGTGCAGGGAGCAGCTGAGCGGCATACAGAGGGACGCCGAGATGAAGGAGGCGAAACTGATGGAACAGTGGGTAGCCAAGCACGTGAAGGTGACCAAGATGCTGGAGCAGATGGGTGGTGGTGCTGCTTCTGCCGGGTACCATCACTTCCTCTGTGGGGCTGGTGGGGCTGCTGCTCCAGGTCCGAAGGACTTGCATTAGTCATGTTGCCTGGTACTTCTGTTAATCGATGTGTGCGAAAAAGGGACTAAATGCAGTAGGCGTGTTAATGTTTCTCTTTGTTCTTTGAGTTCATTTTCGCTTTTCAACATATAATCTTCATCAACAGAGTTCTCTCTCTCTCTCTCTCTCTCTATCTCTCTCTTTCTTCTCAGATGGAGAATCAGTACCACTGCAGTCTCATTAGATCGATGAGTGCCCACTGGCTGTTCGGGCCATTTGGATGGGAATTCCATGAGCTTAACTAACAAACAATTGCAGAAACAGACACACACACACGGAGCAACATGAAAGGCACACATGCACGCACGTGTAGATTCATGCCCGACCAAGAATATAAAAGAAAATCCTTCTCAATGTTCTTTCCAACTGTGTGTGCTACTATCTGTCTGCATGGTCAAACTGAAAATTTAATGCTGGTTTACTTGTGATTGCGGGACGACGTTACCCATTCCAAGAAAAGATACAGTGACATAACTTAGTTCAAGTGCAGGTAATTGTTGTTGGTCTTTAGCCCGATGACTCCGACTGTTGGTGTCCAGACTCCAGACCATGCTGTTATATAATCGCATTGTTGTCGTTCATGCTAAGACCATTAGTATTGCTCAAACTTTAACGAACCTTTTCTGTTTTCTACTTTCCTGTAACGGCATATTTATGAAAGATCACAAAAAGAGAGAGAGAGAGAGAGATTTATTCGAATTCAGGCCGAACACTTATGAACGGCTTCCATGGCCTTCACACGTTCGTAGGATTTATCATGCTGCCTAACTATTGAAGGGCGACGTCTTGTTTTATTTAGGCTGTTGAAATAGAGATCTCTCAACGCTTCAGCAAAGAAACTCTATTGGCCGGTGTAATGCCTCCATGAGTAATCTTTTTTTTTTTTTCTACGTGAACTTTATTCATAAATGCTGCCTAGCTACATTTTTTCGTTTTGAACTTTATCATATCTCTCTAGCATTTACGCATGGTGGGAAATGTCTTTTACTCATATACTCTGGAAACACGACAAACAATTGAAAACTTGGAAAAGATGTTCGTCCTAAGACGAGATACAATAAGTTAATAGCTTCTCCTTTGGGTTAGTATAACTTCCACCTCCAGCCTGGTTTACCACATGGATGCAAATTATTGTTATACTCTGGTATGCGAATAATGCAGTCTTTACATCGAACTACGTTCGTTGATGCAGCATAAACGGCAATTACCCTTCTGTAAGAATTGTCATCCACTCATAAATACTGGTAATTTTACTTTCACAGACCAGCTGTACATGTTGAGTTTTGTGAAAGGAAAATGAATCCATTGTTACCTTTAACCTGGTCGAAAAGATACCGTTCCTTGTGAGTACAATTGCTGCCTTGGAAACTCAGAACATCGTAAACAGCGGTTCTTTCTTCAAGAAAAAAGAAATATTCAAGTAACAAGAGCATGCAAATCAGGAAGGGACCGAATAAGGTTTTACACGTGTGTCGGAACAAAGAGAGAAAAGAAGGAACATATGGACAAGAAAAATGGAGGCACAATATCGTGATTGGATGAATAGTAGTTAAAGATGCTAAAGCAGGAAAAATGGTATAGTTTGTCAATGTGAGAGTGGTCCAGTTTGTGTTTTGCAAGTTAAATTAATAGTATTTGCACGGAGATTCTTAATCATATCGTTGCTGAAAAATGGCGATCGTAATCATCACCTCCAACACGAGGTTTCCATTAATTTTATCCATTTTGCAGTCCAATCCTTGGTTGGTAAGACTGGGAATCAAACTCGATTGGTAGATGACCCTGCCAGTGAGTTAATGAGTGAACTCAGTCGCGTCAAGTGGTAAGTTTTTATAGTGTATTTTTATTATAATACTGTAGTGTAATCTATTGAGTAAAGCAATATGATCTTGGTTATGATTTGTCAACAACTCTAACTATGAATTCTTTAGCTTGCATTTATCTCTCTTTTTCTCTCGCTTCTCCATGGGCCTTTGGATGTTTAGAAATTGTGGGTGACAACATATTGACGTGTAGTTGGTCTATTATTCCTCTCATGTCTATGATAAAAGTTTTGTGAGAGAAGCAAAGCAAAAAAAATAGTTAAGAACTTTAGAATCAAGATGAATTTTTACATTTAAAACAGTTAGAACCAAACTTGGGTGATTCCGATCCGAATCACCAATCTAACCAGTCGGCTGTTTCTTTGGCCGAGTCACCCGAGCTTTTGTGCCGAGTTGCTTCGCTCCTGACGCATGGCCTAGTGAGAGGACGACCCCAAGCCGACTCGGGCGATCCCCAGGTCGACCCTCCGAGTTAACTAACAAGGGTCCAATCACAACGCTAGAATTAATAGCCACCTTTATTCGAAATAACTGAATTAGGCCCTTTGTCATTTTCGCCAGAGAAATACCCTAACTGAGCCATTCATTCTATATGATGGAAGCTTCTTGCCAATCGTGTCATCTCCCTATGGAAAACAATAGGAAATCATGAATGGCTAGTCAGTGGAAAGTACTTGGAGAAAGGTGGCTGACGGAATTGGGACAGAAAATACTCTCGAATTTCTTAAAGCGTGTTTCTAAGGGAGTGGAAACGGGATGACAGTACAGGAACTATGAATGGAAGCTCACTCTTTACCAAGATAAGATAATGCAGAAACTTTCCCTTTCTTTGCTTTTTAATATCAAAGGAGACGTCGAGATTTTTTAGATGTATCATACTTGCTGAACATACATGTGCTTTCACCATGTCTCTCAAAAAGTACAACCGTTGGGAACCTACCCATCTCTTATTGAAATGGTCTGCTGGGTCTCCATGTTCCTTGTTAAGAAGCTGCGCCTTTCAAACAGGTGCAAATCAAACTTAACAACAGGCATGTGTTTCTCGGACATAATACTTTAGATGCGTACCAACCTCAGAAAGAAAAGAAGAAAGGAAAGATGGGCACTTGTTCAAATTGGCAACCCAAATTTCAAGCTTGAATTGAGTCTTAGGAATCTACAGGGCAAGGCCTTGGGTGTTCCATTTAGGAAATCTATTTACTATTGCCGAATCTACTTTTATCAAACCATCCACACTTCTACCATTATCACTCAAAGTCGGATAATGCTTTCAATGAGCTTTATGTTTTCTTCTAGCAATTTCTTGAACGGTTACAGTTTCCATCTTAGCTATAGATGTGCCAGGATTGTTTGGCACCAGCTGGACAATCAAATGCACCAACTTCCAGAAAAGCATATTGTTCCATCTAAAAGCAAGATATCCTAGAAAATGTCCTTAACAATGTGTAGAAGTAAGAATTCTCAGAAAGGATCATGACAACTTAAAGAAAAGAGTATAAGAAAGTAGTTCATTTAAACCCTTTGGAGGAATGCAATTAAGCCATACCAAGCAAGAAAACAATGATCTCTGTTAACTATGCCATTTTCTTATAGTATACAAACTTTTACAACAATGTCGTGTAATTATTCAATCACCTCAACTGACCAAATTTCTGCGCGAGACAAACAACTATTTCAGAAATCAATACACTGTGTCAATACGCAGTAAACTACTGAAGCCATATGATAATACACTGGGGACGCACACGTGATGCCTTTCCAGAGGCATATTATGACCAAAATTTGGGAAATTTACATCTTTCTCTTTGATATACAGACTGGTTTCATATTATGCTACCCAGTTAGGACATATCCTTATTGCATGGTCCAATGGGAGCATTTACCAGATCCTTTGATCCAAACTTAACTTAATTAATAAGAAGGCGGAAGAAGAGCAGAAAGTGGATTTCATGCAGTTCACGAGTCCATCTTTGAGAGCACACTTCGTATGATCCTCCACGATGGCTAAATGAAGCAGAGACAAAGACATTGCAGCACATGGTCATTTAGTGGCTTGCTTCTGGGTTGAAAGGCCAAGCGGATTCAAGTTTGACGAAAATCCGTTGGCATTTTGTGTCTCCAGTTCTAGAAGCATCAATGACTTCTGCCGATGATACCTGTTACGCTTTGCTGCTAGTGCTGACAGAGAAACGTGAAAATTAGTTAAAGTCTATGTAAATGCATAAAGTATCAGACAGCACCGGAAAATCCTTTGAACAAAAAACATAACTTATAAAATAAGGTCTTAAATATTCATAATTTTATGTTCCACCATTAATAAATTTCATTTCATTTTGTGAAAGAATCCAAATTATAACCCATTCTGAATGAATACAGCCTTGCATGGATGCAGGGAAGCATGCATGAGATGACCAACTGAACCCACATCATCCTCGTTTTGCCAATACTTAAATATTTGAAAATTTGTTCCACTAGCTTCCAAGAAAGGATTAGCTACTGTCTTACAGGAACCATGCGATGGCCAACACAAGGACTGGTCACATACTTTAGATCAAATAGACTTTATCCAAAGAAACCTTGCATAAACTTTCATAGCCGGGTCCTTTCAAATCGACTTAGGACAGATTCAAGAAAAACCTAACTGGGACAAAGATAGGAACATGTCAGAACACCAATTGGATTAAAGTTTAAACAAACCTCTGATTCAACCATCTTTTCTTCTTTTTACCCAAAGGAAGAACAGCTGGTTGTTTGGACAACCCAAATACTAACCAGAAGATCATAGAAGGATATATGTTTGGTAGATTAACCAATAAAACATATAAAAGCTGAAACAACATTATCTTTGAGCGAGATAATCACTAAGTTACTCATGGCTCATCAGATTTAGAATAGCTGTGTTGGTTGCTGTTGGGAGTAAGTGAACTTTACAGCAGTGCATCAAAGCTACAAATTAGCACGGGAGAAGAAAAGTTCTCAATCAGTGCCATGGAAATGGTGAACACAAGGGTAAAAAGAAAATATTCTTAAGCATGGAGAAAGACTAAACAAGAAGAGCAGTTAGTTCACTTACAAACTAAATCCTGAGGAAGCCCAAAGTCATAGTCATTTCTCCCTTTTCTGATGAAGACTACATAAATTAGTAGACCGAGGAGGAGTACAAAGGTGATGCTTGCTAAGATTATTGCAATTTTTGCACCACTAGATAGGCTACCTCTGCTCCATGAAAATGGGCAATCTGGTAAAGTGGGGACACCACAAAGCCCCTTGTTACTAGAAAGACTGCAAAACAGCAAGACAGGCAGAAAGGCTTGTGAGAAGGTATTTCCCATCTCTATCAAAATCCCTGTAGTAAATGAAAGTCAATGATAAGAACTTGACACAGAGAACAAGAAGAACATGAACGAAAAAGAATAAAGAGCAGAGAACTGAAATAATGGGTATCACATAGAGGGTAAATCTTGCAAACCACGTCAAAGATGAAATTAGAATATTACAGGAACTGCCCGTATGGCTTTTTCTCAACAGGCCTAGTTTGTCATAATTAAGATAAACTTCTAGTGTAACCTCCTACTTTTCTAAGGAGGCTAATTTTATTTGTTCTCTAAAAGACAGTGCTCACCTATGCTGATGCACATGTTTAGGCTAATAGAACACAAGCATATGCACAGCATAGTTATTTCAGCTATATGTTAGATCGCAGTAGAAGTGCACATATGCATATATAGTTCCTGATTTTAAATAAGATGGATCATTACCCCAGTACTTGGGTGACTGAGGAGAAAATGATACTGCAGGGCATGTTTGGACATGGGTGCAGGTGCCATACCAGTTTGAAACATCTTCAACATAGGTGCGGGAACACAGCCATGTATAAACATTGAGTGTGGGGTTAACCAACACACATATATTCATTATTTATATTCAAATATTATACAAAAAATATCAATATACATCAAAATATTACAAAATATGAATCTGCCATGTCCCATACCTGCACTCGTGTCATCCAACAACGACACGGTGTGGTGTGACATAGTGCAGGGCTGTCTACTTTCACATGAAGCAAAAGAACTGAATAAAATTAATGTACATATAACATATCTGCAAGAAACTAACTGACTATTTACATCTATGAAGCAACTCTCAGTCTGGAGCTACCAAGCACTAAGATATCTTTATAATGCTCAAAAGTTCTAATTCTGCCCCATTTCATTGTATTTTTCATCTGCAGCGTTCAGATGTTTTTCTTGGTACCTATCCAGATCATTCTGCTGTCACTGCCAATTTTTCATGATGAATTTAGATCTGACAGTGTTAATTCAACAGTTTCAATGGCACAATGAGACCATCCCCATGCCTGGTTCAGTCTTACCATCTTAGGTTGGGTCAGAAGCTAACAGATCCTGATCCGTGTCAAACTAAGGGCTGCCTATCCACAGTTCACAAATTTTTGCTTATAAATCTATATTTTATATTCTGCCCAGGTTGGCTGGAGAATGACACAATGAACAACTGCATAAGCTGCAGAATCCAATTCAAAAACACGTAAACTCTACCTGGTTTCAGAGGTTTCAAGCTCTGCCAGCTATCACACAAAAGTTTGTTTCTGGGGAGACATGTACATATGGACCCACTACCATTTTTATCTGTTTAAAAAGTAAACTTGTCCTGCAGATACATTCTTGCATGCAGTGTGCCAATGAGAACAGATAATCCAAGACTTACAACCAGTATTTGACCTAAGAAGCTATCTGTGTACCTTTAGATGCTGGACCTACCAAACCAGCTCAAAATGCAGAATTGGATTACCATAATCATCATTTTTTCAGTTATTAATTGTTTGAGTGCTTTTAGCGGGCTGAAACTTTATGTTCACTTTTTACTCCTGAATCACAACTAGTTCAGAATTTGCCCATATCATGCTCTTGACAATGGGAATCACTTTCACATGAAGTTGGAAGTTGACATTTCAAAAATCATAGAACTTCAGTTCCACTCTTAAAAATAATATCCTAACAAAAGGTGACATACAAACCTCGAGAATTATATAGTAGTTGTCACTTGTCAGCTTTTAAATAATGTTTACAATGCATATAAAGCATTTTAGTTTTTGACATTTTAACATATGTGGAGATGAAAAGAATACTTTTTGTTATTCTTGTTTAGAAAAATTCACGAAGCTTTCGGAGGTGAATGCAGAACAACACAGTTACATACTCAATCATTCCACCGTGCAGACCAACAGAGTAAAGCTTATCAGGTACTTGTCCCTCCAATTCATTATCATCCAATAACCTGCAATAAAGGCAAAAACTTATTGACAAATCATATAAAGAAATGTTGAAGCAGAATTTTTTTAGATAAGAAAACATCAGATAACAACAAATGAATTCTTCATCTAAACTGGATTTAGTCCAGCCATTCAAAATGCTTGAAAAAAAAATTAAGATTCTATTATGAACCAGAAAGAGCTATATAATGTAATATATCCAATATTCCATTCACTGACACTCATGATACGCATGACATGCAAAAACCATTGTCACAAAAAACGAGTACGCCTATACGGGTATTATACGGCGAGAAAAAAGATGGGTATAATAGGGCAAAGTTGTATATCTCGGGAATAAAAACGGGAAAATCTCAGCAAATTTTTAAAAAATTTAAAACATTTAATAAATCTTAAAAATTATAAAAAATCATAAAAAATCATAAAAAATATGAAAAAAGCGCAAAAAAAAAGGGTATAATACGAGTATAATACATGTTTTTTTCACGTTTTTTATTATTGACGTTTTTAAAAAAAAACGTGTTTTGTACAGGTATTATAAGGCTGACTATGTTTTGCAGTATTATACGTGTCTTTTTCCAATAAGACGCGTTTTTTGTGACAGTCCAAAAACAAATGTCTAACACCACAACCTTCCTGAAGATTCTAATTCTCAAAAGGACATGCTTCTACTAAAAAAAAATTGGACACACCAGCAACGTAATGTCAAGAGAAAAGGTTCGCTCAAGTGTTTTTTGTCATGGAATTCTCAGTGTCAGCAACTCAAAACCATGATATCAGCTAAACAAGAAACCGGGTTCGAGGACATTCAGCAGAGAAACTCGTGATGGAGTTTGGATCCTTTTCTCTAGCTAAATGAAGTTCATGAAATGGTAAAAAATACAACCAGGTATTTACAATCGTGTTTTTGGACAATATATGTATGTTACAAGTTTTTTTTTTCATTTTCCTGAATTATTGCTTTTTGTTTTTATATATTTGTTCATGAATGTGAAATATACTTTGGACAGTATTGATTCTGTGTTGGATCCTTTAAATGGAATGTTGACAATGACAAGAAAATCCCATTGCAGACATGCTTTCATAACCAATTAGCATTCATGTCAGCAACAACTGTATAGATGTATCTCATCCATCAGATGAAGCATGCACTGAAAAAGAAAAACCTTTTTATCGGTGCTCAAATGCAGGCCTTCAAATAGCAGCAGAGGAACGGGAAAAGGTTTGGCAAATTTATTTTTCATAAAATTTCCAGGATGATGCCAAATTTAATTCAGAATCAGATGAACAGAACAATGGCATCCAACATGATTTAGCTGAAGGTCTAGTTAGTTAACAACCAGACTTCAACAATGGAAGTAATTGTAGTATGCCAAATTTCACTGAAACATATATTATTGAGTTCCATAGTCGAGCATATCATCTTTTTGTCCATGCATCCACCCCAAAGCACTCACTTGCCCTACTAATGGTGGCCTCGCAGGAAGGCTTTTTCCCATCGTTGGGCTTTTCTCATAGCATCAAATGAGTGCTTTACGTCAAGAGATGTCCCTTCTTTATGCACATCCATATACATAGACAGCCACAAAAGTGTTTAAAAATTTAAATGTTTGAATCGTGTCACTAAGTGGGTGGAACAGATGATCATATTCATTCTGCAGCTAGCCTCAAAATAAAACAAAACAAGAGATGAATTGAACATGTCCCTTTTGCACTGAGAAATGCATTTGATGCATCCCCTGCCACTCCACCAAATTGGCAGAATGGCAGAAAAGAACACTGCATCCCTTGGTGCAGCATTCTGTCGCTTCCCATCATGCATACTCAAAGGAAACAAATTGTTGCTGTAAGCATTCAGTCAAGGAAGAAATATCATGTGTGCTTCCTAAATGTGTAAAAATATGCCATAAAATGGTTCCAAATTATTCAGCTTCTTACCAGATTACAAGGAAAATCGCTGCAGCAAATATAGAATATTTTTCGAGTGTAAACTGAAAACATACATGCCTAAGGAAAAGATTTGCTCATAACGTCCTAGAATGCAGCAATTAATAACCATCATCATTGTCCAGCAGGAAAATATGGATATGGGATATAACCCAGACAAAAGTAATTAATGGACACTCCACAAGATTGAAAATCTTCCTTCAGAAGTCAAGCAAGAAACTTACACAACTTGGAGATTTGAAGAACCTAAGCTATCAGGGATAGCTCCGGACAACATATTATGAGACAAGTCCCTGCAAAATAGGCCACAATGTAAGCTATAAAAGCCTACAAAATCTACCGGAAAGTAAATTACAAGCAGTTATGATATATGAGGACTCCTGAAAGATTGAGAGATAAAAACACATACATATCAACCCCTGGATAAAAAATAAACTACATATTCACAAATTTCAAATGTTCATAGTCTTTGGATATTTCCAGGGGAAATTTCGATTTATAGGCCACCCATTTGAGTGTATTTCCAAATATATGCCTCAGAGTTTTCAATTTCCCGATACAAACTCACTTCAGTTGACAACCGTCACGAAGGGGCCAAAGGCGAAAATGTTTTCTTCATATTTTATGCAAAGAAGATCTCTCATTTGATTTACCAGAACTCATATTTTAACTAGAGCTGAAGGGCAAGAAAAATAGGCCACATTTGATATTTGCCAGTAAAACTGAGACCTATAGCAAGGAAATCAGAAGCATGAAGTCCATATTTGAGTTTATGGCCTTAGGTTTGATCTGTAAAGAATCCACACACCAATTCCTTAATTTTAGACGTGAATGATTCACTGGGTCAAAATATCGATCATAGCCAATATTGCATGGAATAGCTAACTCTAGGAGAGGATGCAATATTTGAAAATTTTGAGTATGACTCGTTTTTAAATGATCTCGGTGATAACTAGTCAAGCTAAAAGGCGCCACTTACAATTAGAAAATAAATGCAAAGTGCCATGTTGAAGCAGACATGAGATTCCCTCAGTTTGTAGCTAAGTTTTAGCCCTTTCATGATATATTCAAAGATGTATGGTGCAAATGAAACAATTGTTAATTTTTTTTTGTATGATTACAAAAACAGAAGAACAACAAGAAAAGGAGATTTATTCTATGAAAGTGGCACAAGCATGTGCCAATTGATAAGTGACTCCCCAAAAAAGAAAAAGAAAAAAAGAATTATGAACTTTAACTGGGCATATCGAAAAGGGCTAATTAAATAATAACTTACAGTTGTACAAGAGATCCGCCTCCTAACCCTGAAGGTATATTACCAGTCAAGCCATTTGAACTTAAATTTCTGTTAGAAAGAAAAATACATTTCAAGTTTGACACATATCACCAGCCAAACCATCTTGCTTCACAAGGCAAAGAAGCTACTTAAATTTCACAGCAAAAACCAGGAGATTTGAGCCAGGATAAGGGCAACAATTATACAACAATTGTCAGAACAGGAATATTCCAATATTGAAAATGCAGTTGAAAGGAAAAGATAACCCCATAAAGGAAAAATGAAGGGCTCGCATTACTTATCAATATTAGCATGCTAAGGAAGGAACCTAAGAGGGTCTCTAACATATAACAGACTGCTACGTGTAAATTTGATCAACCAAACTAGCAGAAAAATCAGAAACTTTGTAGGATTATAGAAACAGAAAGCTAGGATTTTTGAGATAGAGGGGTGATGTTTTATATGATCATATTTCACTAACCTGACCACATGAAACTGCACTGGCACCATCGAGGGATGAAGAAGGATCATATAAAAGTCCATGATGTACATCTTTTTGTTGAGTAATTATTACCTTTTTGCAGATTTTCGTATTTCTCAAAGAATGTACTTGTGAGCAACATTACTAAAGCATACACTTGTAACATTTGTAGAGTATGTAACATGCCATGCATCAGTTGGAGCTATAGTTTCATATCTAATGTAGGTGACATAAAAAAGTTGCTATTTTTGACATAGAAAAACATGAAAAGATTACAAAAATACCAGGAAAAAATGGGAAAAGCTTTTCCTGCACAAGGATTGTACAGAACAATAACAAGCGACAATCAAAACATACAAATTTGAGAAACCTTACAGTATTCGAACTGCATTATCAACTTAGTTAAAGTTCCCAATACTTAAGTGTAACAGTAAAATATCAAATACATCATGTTAAAAATTCAAATCTTTAAGAGAAATGCCTTAGACTAATCAAAGTAAGAGAGAAAATATATCCACAATAAAGACTTGATGGCTTCACTAGGTTTTTCGGTTTGTTTTGTTCTCCTTATTCCGCTACGTCTTCTTGTTCGACTAAGTTCTTCTTCATGTATTGGAAGTATATATGATGTTGTTGATGCAACATCCGCATCTTCAAAATCAGAGACAACCAAAGTTTCCAATGTATCATCTTGATCATCAGAAACCAAAACAATATTAGGGTCAGGCTGATTCCTTCTCCAGGTGAATTCCTTTATTGATTGTTTGAACAGATCAGGTGTAAATGGATGGTGGCATAAAACGTAGACCACCACCTTGTTGTCCAATAAGATGAAACATAAACATATGGAATCCACCACAGATGCACCAGTTAAAAAGAAAAACATGTCTTAGTTCTTTTAAAAATGTGTAACTAACGGTATTGATGTGCATCATATCAGAATTTCGAATGAATCCAAGCATTACACCTACATCAAAGATTAACAAAAGAGAAAAAAAAGGTTTGACGGTGGTTTAACCAATATCTGCTAAAAAATTCTGCAGTACCTTCAATGGTTAGAAATATGAAAGACCTATAGCTATTAGTCTGCCAGGCACAAATTTTGCTCCTAAATACTGTTTTTCTCAACATACAAAACCATCATCATACATAACCCTTAAGCCAGTTAAGGTCGGATCTTAGGGACTTCTAAAGCACGACCAAGAAAGGTGGGGTTCAGATTCTTCATATTCTGCCAAGTCAATTGTATGATACAAGTGTTAGACCTACGTTACACACCTAAGACTAGTAACAAAGGTGCACCACATCGGTTTTCATGACAGCTACATTACATAATGTAGTGTAGTGTATAACATGGTATGTTGTGCACATCGACGCCTTGGCCTAAAAAAAGTAATCTTTCTCGATGAAGTCGGTTGATTAGGAAAAATTGTATCCCCGCAGAAGGAGACAAGACGTCTAATCAACGCATCTTAGCTACATTACTTAATCATTTTCTATTTTTTCCCCATTAATAATTTTCTTATTTCCTAAGAATTTCTTTTAGAAGATTCATCTCTGCAACACCATGCCAATCCTTCTCATTCTATTTATCTGCTCCTATTTGCAGTGATGTATGCAGCTGAGGCATCCTAAACGAGGGTCCTAGAGTAGGATAAAACTAGCCTCTAAGTACTGATAAGATGGGAAATTTAAACCATGACCCCTGCAGTATGGAACAAACACCGGCTGAATAAGACAAAATTATTATCTATTTCTCACTTTGCTTTCAAGATTAAAAAGGTTCCAGAAAGCAAAGAGACATTGGTCAAGTTCAACCGATGCTAATATAGCTCCCCAAAGGCAATAATGCAGGCAAACAAACACAGGGTTTTGAGTTAGTAGGTGTCATGGAAAATTCACTTAGCCTGCCAGTATAACATGGCCCACTGAATCATGCATATCTGAAAGGATACTAGGATAATGGAGAAATTAACATGGAAATTTGATGCGTCAACCAGTCAACAGCATGAAGAATTTCAAAGAGTGCTGGTAACATCCCAGAACATTGGTGTCACTTAAAGGATTACACCGTGATCTATTAGAAACCCAAAAGTATTATATCATTTCTCTCGAATGTTACACGTGAACAATCTTTGTCTTTCATTTCCTTTTTACTGCATTTATCTTCCCTGCTCATACCTCTTTCTCTTCAGTATCCAAACAACAATGTATACCATAACAATGTACACAAGGATTTTTATTTTGAAACATTATATCTTCAATAATAAATTCATAATCATTCTCTCTTTCAAAAATTTGGTACCAAGAAGTCTGTCACATATTAGCAAAAACTTCACAAGTACAATAAACTCAACAATCATGATACACTCCAAATGAGAAATATGTTGTTGAAATGTGAATTAATATCTGCATTAGTTTACAGCAAGCATCAAACATATGGCTTACAGGCTCAGCAAATTCGTTAGAAGGTTTATCTGGTCACTGACATATCCTTTCAGCCCTTGAGTTCCAAGATCCCTAGTGATACAAGTACAAATGTACAAAGTTAGTGTAACATAAATTCAAGTAGTTTACACATTTTAAATGGTAAGCCTTCAAGTTGTTATAAACCTGCACTTTTGTGCACATAAACAAAATGTTTGGGCAGATACAACATTAAAACAGTTCAACTTCATGGATTAATAATATGAAATATAAATGACATACTGCTGTTTCTCCAAGAAAATTAAGGACGGATTTGAACATTAAAAAAAAAGTACATAATGATAAAGCTTTTTCTCAAATAAACTGAACAACAAATTGATAAGTGTTCCTTTTGTCATTTAATATGAAGGCAATGCTCACAACTCCCCTGGGCTTGGGAAAATGAAAGACAGGGCAGTTCAAGAAGTTAAGGGTTAAGACTTTCACATCAGAATAAAGTACTTTTTTCATGTGTTTTAAGAAATTTGCCAAATTATTTCCTTTTTATCATCATAATGTTTTTAGCCTTAATATTCAACCTCTAAGCAAACCATATCCTGTGCATATGACCAATCATTTTTGGCTCCTGGTATATATCCTCTCATATTCTAGGTAAAAAAATGTTGAGAACTTCACACAATTGGTTCTAGAAGTGTGCAAGCTATACCTGTCAGTGTGACATGGATACAGACAGGGTTGCACGACTCTAATTGTGAAAGACGCTTGAGTCTTCTATAGTAAATGCAGTTTTAGTTGAGATGAGATTGCTGATTCCAATGACTTTAATATCCTATAGTAGGACTGGAGGGGTGTTCTGTACTAGGCTTGATAGCATATTTTCCTTCAAAGATTCAAGAGAATTAGTTACTTTGCTATGAACAAAATGCTCTTACAAGTGAGTGATGACAAGGCGATTCTCGTCATTATGACAAGTTACTCCTTCCCAAGCATCCCAAGTGGACGGAGCGCATGGATCACCATTCCAGCCCATTCTGTCAGGAATTTGCAGTGACTCCTTCAATGCTCTCATTGCCAATACTGCCAATTTGCAATACTTCTTAGACAAAAGAAAATGGTGTCTCAAACAATGCAGGACCACATTACTTGGCCATAAAATCTTTGAAACTATGTTTTCATGGACACGTCAAATATGAGATGCCTTCTTATGAAAAGATCTAAGAATATCAAGAAAAAGGAAAACTTCACAAATTCATACCTTGGCTAGGAACTGTGACATAGTCAAGTGGAAGCATAGCATAGTTCTCGAGACCACATATCAAAGGAGCACCAACGACTGGGACCAGGCGCACTCTCAACAGTGTGCTGTTCAGCTTCCGTAGTATGTAATTCCATGTAAAAGCCGTGTAGTTACCCACTTGCTCAAATATATCTACTCTATTAACGTTTTTCCCATTGATATATATGTCAAAGACCCTTTCACCAGATTTAGTTATACGAGGGTCAATCTCAGCAAAATGAAACCATATCATGTAATCTGTTCGGGCATCCACTGTCAGTATAAATTCAATGTTTCCATTCTCGCCAATTGTAGTTAATGCAGTCTGATACAAACGCTCTGGAAAATAGTCAGGTGCCTGATCAGCACCATGAATGGGGGTTGTAGTTGAACGTGGCCCAACATCTGGACTCCCTTGAAAAAAGAGCGCATCAGTTTGCCAATTTCTACCAAAGTAATCTGTGTCATTAGTAAATCCGGGTCCAAAAGACTGAGATCCACAACTAAAACGACCATAATTTACCAAGATGAGATTCATTCCAGTTGATGAAGAGACGTATGAAAGTGGATCGACCTGTATGATTTCCAAAGATGCTATCACCGGGGCATCAGTGGCAATACTGTAGAAGCAAATTGTTGCCTGCCCATCATTTATAAACGCGAAAAGATCTGCATACGCTCCGTTTCTGCTAAAACTTTCTCCCCAAGGTGATCTCCAGCTAAAAACAAGAGTACCTTCCACAGAAACATCGAAGTTTGGCGTCTGCATCTTATTATCATAATTATCGTACACCGTGAACGTCCTAATGAAGTAACGGCCATTTGGGACATCAACATTGTAGCAGTTCTTCTTTCCATAGGAAATTGGGAAAAACCGGAGGGTGGTTTCTTGCGGTCTAATGAAATTCCCTGTATTTGAGACAACTGCAGTGCTCCCTCCCGTGTAGAACTCATCGGCTGTCCATGACTGGTTGAACTGGCTAGTGAAGTTATCCTTCCCACCACAGTCAATTAACAATGAAAAATCTGCGTTGAAAAGGTACCAACCACGCTAAGAAATCTATGACAAGTTTCCTCTAGTTCTTGGAACTCAAAAATACCGAATATCAACTTCAGCAAAGGAAGTTCTTGATTCGACTAGAACCAAGACAAAGCCAAATCTTAATTCAGAAACTAAAATGAAAACGAAATTTCCAGACGAGTACTATATTCTGGCAGAAAAATATGAAGTTTTATACACATAGATATCAGTGTAAGATCAGGATAGTTGATACAAAACACACACGCACACACACAGAGAAATGGGGAGAGAGAGAGAGAGAGAGAGAGAGAGAGAGAGAGAGAGAGAGAGAGAGAGAGAGTTGCTTACTGTAAAAGGAAGCAGAATGGGAGAGCAGAGGTAGGAAATGAAGGAGGAGGGGGAGCAACAACAGTTGAGGGAGGCGAGACATCATGGCAGACTCTAAGGAGCCGCGATTCCGCCGTTTCTGGCTTTCATTGCGGGTTCGGTCACTTAAGAGATGGATACCAAGCAGCGTGCGAGAAGGGGAGAGAGAGAGAGGCAACGGCGACGAAAAGTGCGAGATTAGCGGGAGGACATAGGAAACGAGGGAGAGAAGTGGGAGCGCATGTCTTTCTAGTCAACAGTTTTACTCACCAGTTGCCGTTGCAATGAGTCCACAACTCCCCCACCTGCCTTTTTTACCATTCTCAATCCACTTTTCTGCGAAATCTAAATAAATGGACTGACCTGACCAACAATCAGAAACAGACCTACATTGTGAGAAAAACAGTTTATATCGAATACAAACGATTATCTATAAACTGGGATTCCAATTTCTAATTAATTGAATTCCAATGAATTATCTCCATTGAGCCATAAGAAAGCGAAATCATTCAGTTATTCTAGTTGAGAGATTCATCTAATGACATGACAATCCCGAGAAGGGAGGATCCTAGCGAGCGGCCCCCTGGTTTAACGTGCCTGCCTCTCTATGACGTAAAGGACGTTTACTCTAAATTAAGGCTGTCCCATTGGAAACGCTGCTAA